>WURS02422408.1:0-76310 GCA_011762765.2 Rhinocypha anisoptera
ACTCATTCGCGTTGAGTCTCTCGGACTCACGTCGTACAAACCGCCCCTCTCCAGGGGTCGTATAAAGAAGAGTTAAGCACGACAGTAAGGACCACCTACCATCTGCAAAGTCAGTTTCTTTGTAAATATATTTGCAAATTGTTAGATTTTTAATAATGTATTTTTACAAATATATTTACAAAAAACAAACTTCGAAATATATTTGTAAAAAATAAATTATTTGCAAATATATTTGCAGTTCACTCTGTGAGTGTATTGATTAAAGTTAGCCCTTATTTGACCCTTTAATTGTGTTTTACTTTGATACCTTTGGATTTTAAAGCTATATAACCTCTTTTAAACAAGTTAAATTTTGTTGCTAGATCCGTTTGGAGAAGTCTTGTTGGGATTCTTAAGGTGGTAGTGGTGTGTGGGGGGAGAGAAAAGCAAACAGAGTGGTTATGGGCACTTGGTGCTACTGCAATGGAGATGTGCGCCAGCAAGCAGCCACCGAGCCAGTCGGGTGATCGATTGCGCGTGTCGAGCGCACTACTCTGCCCGACTGGCCGAGGGACTCGGTCAGACCGACTGCCGCCCGAGCGCCAGTCAGTCGTCGGCTGACTTCGCCGCCGTACAGACGCGCCAGACCACTCGCTGCGCGCACCACGCACACACCGCCTCACTTGTCAACCACGTGGAGTCCCAGTTGTCCTCCCACCAAAACCTCGTTTCAAATTTTGATTTTGTCATCTTGTCTCAGGAAACTTGTTTCCAAACACATATATATATTGTATATATTTCGTCCACTCATTATATTGTTCTCTGACCAATGGCCATCTGTTTTGATTCTCACTCAACTCTGGCTTTTCTTCTTCCGAGGAATTGATTGGCTTCGAGGAAAAAGTCAGTTTTGCTTTTCACTTTGCCTTCACACATCCTTCATTCGATCTCGGAGAACTTTTTTCTTTTCACTCTTTCTTGGTTTGTCCTGGTTTTGGTATTACATGCGATTCTTTGTTTCTCTCGTTCACTCGTCGCCCATGGTCCATCAATCATCATCACAGCTTGTGTGTCGGTGTGTCTAACCTGCCTTCACAACCGGTGCTGGTTGGTTGTCTGGTTGTGCTCTGTGTTCGGTGTCAGTCCATCACTGGTGAGTGCCAGCCGTTTTTGGATGCATGATTGGCTTGTGACCTTTGTGCGTGGCGTGGTGGCCAACCGCGCTGGTCTACCTCACCTGGGCTCGGTTCCAACCTGGTGATTATCCCTACACGCTATCAGGCCATTATTGGGGACGAACTCGGGCGCCCGCTCGGACCAGTCAGTTAACCAGACTAAACTCTCAGGCAGAACCGATACGTGCCGATTTGAATTTACTCCCTGACTGTTCCCCCTCTCGATCACTATGTTTTGGCTTGGTGACGGACGGCTCAATGACACCACCCAGCACTAACACCCATTGGCCACTCAGCACCAACACAGCCCACCGGTTGTCACACAATCCACCCCGGAAAATGTAACAACTTCAACTCTACCTCGGCAACACTCCTCATCTCCCTTCTCTCTTCCCCTCTTTCGTTTTCTACAACAACCGAGAACATCAATCATCACAATGATGATGATACCTCGACGACGTCGTCGTCTGGAGCCACCGGATCGCAATGCGCATCGCGGCCACAAGTGCCATGCCACCATGAATTCTCGATTCTTGCCTTTTCTGATTTTTCTTCTCCATCTCATTTTCTTCTCCACCCTTTCACACGCGTCCACACTTGCCAAAGGTTAGTAGCACTCAGTCGATTTGATTAATGCAATTAGGTGAGAATTTGTTTCCTTTCCTTCTTTCGGCTTGTCAATCGCACCAAAAGCAATCCAATTTTTCTGCTTTTAGTGCCACCCTAGAGACTCTGGTAAAGCAATCTGTTTTGGTGTATATATCTTAAAAGGCAGGTAAGATCTGAGTCGACCGACTCTTGGGTCTCCTTGGCTACGCTATACTCACACTAACACTCTCATAAAATTCCAATTGATTTAAGCTTCTTGCCAATCCAATTTTGACTTTCTAATAGGATTTTTATTTGACAATTTTATTTGCATTTTATATTTATTTTCAACAACAACAAAGTTAGGGTGTGTGCTGTGTACTCTGGAAGTTATCTTATGAAAGACTTCTCGAAAAAGACATTGGCGAATTGGCAAATGGAGGATTTGGCTGTCTCGCTCACACTTGGAAAGGCGACAACGTATGACTTGTTATTTATTGACGAGCCAGCCCGAATATTCGTCGCTTGCCCAAAATTGGATTCTATTGACTTGTGCCACTTGGCCAAGCTCGGGACATATCGGACTGCCAGTCCAATTGGATCAATACTATCGGGTGGCTCGCTTCCCATGGTCACTCACTGACCACTTGAGCGACACCTTGCTTCAGACCCATGCTTTGAGCACTAAATTATCAGCTCCTATAACTGAACACGTGCAAAGGTGAACTACAAACTTCTATGCCAAAGTTTTAATTCATTATCTCAAATTCCACTGATCGTTGTTTGATTGAGCTTATCACCCGATACTTATTATTATGTTTATTCCTCGATGCACTTTTTTGGTTTGGATTCTTAGGATTCTTTTCGTATCTTATCGAATGAATAGTGACAGAGCTGTACTGTGTGAGCACAATAGGCACGAATATGGCGATATGAATAGGTTGAGCGGCAATTTCGATGCACACAATTGAAATGTCAAGCATCCTCATTGTACTGATCTCATCTCTTCTCTCTCTCTCTCTCTCTCTCTCTTTCTCTCACTGAAAGACCACCCGGTACCAAATACCCTTCTAGGCTTTGGTGTGACATTCCACGCTCACATACCGTTCCGCTGCCTCTGATGGATGTGTGTCGGTGAGACTTGTGCCGACTCGCGTGACCTGTTCTTCTCATGACAACTTTATCCGCACAATAAAAAATAAATTACACTTTTAAATTTATATTTAAATTTTACAAGAAAACCAGGTTTAATTGATTCCCGAGAACTTTCCTCTAACGTTCACTTCTATTCAAGCTTTAGCTTTGAGGCTTTGTTTCTTGCTGGCAATTTCCGTTGGCTCGCTCTGGACATAAATCCCTTATTTACAGTTGGGATTTTTTTGGTGGCTCCCTGAGCTCTCTCTTTCTCTCTGGGTCTGGTGGCTCCTTTCCACGCGATCCGTGACTCTCCCCGGAAAAGGATTTTTTAATTTCCTGATATGTTTGCCTTTCTGCCGGGTGGGCTTCTCTGCGCGGGTGGCTCGGGTACAACTTTTATCACACTATCTCTCTGATTTTTTCTATCTCTTTCACACTTACTCCTTCTCTCTCTCTCTCTCTCTCTCTCTCTCTCTCTCACTGATTGCCGGAAATTGAACAATATCTCTAGGAACGCCAACCCGAACTCCATCGAGACAAACACAGAGACAGTTGGAAAAAACTGAATTCGGTGGCATCCAAACAATGCTTATCCACACTCGTTACCCGAGATGCGCATTGTTTTTTTGTTTGATTTTTTGCCTACTGTATATTAATTAGGCAAAGAGAAGAAAGAATTAATTAATTATTTTTAAAAACAGGCGGAAAAGTTAGCAGGGTAAGCGATGAAGCAGGGTGCTTGATGAAGATGCATCGATCGAATCGAAGCAGTCGTACCATCTAACTGGGGTGGCTCCCCTCTGTTCATGACAGGCTTTGCGCCGTTTTGAGTAATGAAAAGCTTGAAAAGTTGTGTAACACATCTCAATCGCATTCATCAATTTTCTTTCGTGCCCTGAGGTTTAATCTGCACTTGAAGACAAATTTTTAAAAATATTTTTACAATCTCAACCAATATATAAGTTGAAAAATTTTTAAAATAGAATTTGTTGAAGGTTTTAGCTTAAAATTGAAACTGATAGTTGATAAAAGTGAGAACAGCTTTCAATTTATCTCAAATTTAGCGTTCAAGTTGAATCTTACGCTAAATTGAATTATACCGTAGAGATGTGTCTGTGTGTCGATATCGGGCCGTGCTTGGGATAACAAAGTGCAGGGATGGCACTGGTTGACAGCTTTAGCCGAGCTTGCAAGTCTCTCGCTGTGTGGTTGGTGTAGAGTTGTCAACACGTCCAAGCAGAAGTGAGTCAGAAGAGCGTAATTTCTTCTTCCTCCTCACTCCGCTGATTTGATGCTTGTCAGCGATCCTTAAATCTAATTAAGCCTCGCTCGGATGGTCTCACCGAGACTCCTTGCGTGTGCTAGGTGTGCGGCTTGGCTCGGTGTTGGCGGTCATCCTCACCGCACTGGCCAGATGTTCGTCGAGTCTCGAACTAGTCGTCTTAGGTTACAGTCTTTTGCGCCGTGCGCGGCGAGCGAGGTGAAAAATGACTTCTAACGAACTTTGCTCCCGCCTTGGCTCCTCTGTGCACTTGTCTATCTCTCAGCTTACCCTCATGCCCTGCAGGTTTCTCTCTCTCTCTCTCTCCGATTGATCTGGTTGCGTCAATCGAAGCGAAAGTGATCGACTGGCTAGTTCGTGCTGACGAGGGCTTGGTGCCCACGAGCGATTGACACGCCTCTCCGGCAAACTCTTTGCTGTGATGCGTTGAGAACTCGTCGTCGTTCTTCGCTCAACTAGAGGCAAGATTTACGAGGGTTCAAAGGTTAAGGTCTCTCCGGGGCATGCTCCGCGATGAGCTATGCAAATTATACACTCCAACAACAACAATCAACAATATCTCGTGTCGGGCAAAATTCCAAGAAACTTTCTCTAATTCCACTAGGGAATCTTGTTTCACGTCCACATCCAAAAACAAACATCCGTCGCGCGGTTGGTGTGATGGATCGAGTAGCTAATTGGCCGAGTTTAATTACCATTCAGACCAAAAAAAGAAGAGTAGCTACGCTTCCAATTAGTCACTGATTGAACCCCAATCGATCATCCGCTTGACAAGGGATGCGCTCACTCGATGTGCTCTGCCCCTGTCAGGTCCAATTAGAAACTGCCGCGATGTGCTCGGTGCCTTGTGGCTAATTGAGCTCTTCTACTCTTCTTTCTTGTGTGAATTTCGAGAAGAATTGAGATCGATTCTGATAGATAACACTCGAGGTTAAATTACTTCGTGCATTTTGCGCTAAGCTATCCCCGATCGAGGTTATTATACTCTAACTAAAAAAGTATGCAAAGCACTGTTTTGTGCGAACATCTTTTCCTTGTCACAACTCTTTGCGTGTTTTGACTTAATGTATGCCAAATTTTATTTTAAACTTGTCTCTAATTTGAATTCATGAAATGAGCCGGCAGCACTTCTGTGAGATATGAAAATGTTCATTTTACTGCCATGTGAAAGTGTGCGCGTGTGTCTGTGGTGGGAGTCTCACTCTCGATGATTTACATGTTTCCTGTTTCTCTCTCTCTCAAATGTAAAGGAAGAAATGAGTTGAAGTTCATTGTCGTTTGCTTATTGCTCGCTCATTCAAAATCTAACATAGACTTGCATCAATCTGACAGTTATGACATCGAGGTTCGGAATTTACGAATCTACCTTGACGGAGAAGACCACCAAGGCAGAGGCATCGACTAAATCACAAGCCGACCGGTCGATCGATTGCTTGGTGGGATCGGCGTTGTCCGAATGCTCTCCTCGAGTGGGTCACCAAGATTGTACAAGACACATTCTCTGGCAGTGAAGTTTCTTCGCCACTTAGCTCAATGAAGCGTTAATCTCGTGCCCCCGTCTTTCTCTCTCGACCGACATTAGTGACATCTCATCTTGCTACTGTTTCTGATGAGTCGTCGAAGCTCCCCAAAGAGGATTACCGGTACAGCGAAAGTCAATCTAGACCGAGTTGCAAACGAGTCCGAGGAACCATTCAGAAGTGAGCACTCTCGTGATACCGCGATAAACTTTTCCATCATTTGCATTGGGCTCCTGTGCGCGCCCTCTCCACTAATTAAAGTCTCGAGTTGGCTTGTGGATGGGAGGTAGCGTTCTAGTTTAATTAAATTTTTTAATTCCCTCTTATTTTTACTTTGTTATTGGAGGTTGATTAAAATTTAAACAAGAGAGAAAGGATTTGTAATGTTTCTGTTGATTCGTGCAATACGAATACCAGTGGAGGCGATTCATTCGAACCTCCAGGCTTGACTGTAGGCTGTCAATTTTGAAGTACTAAAAGTGTTGACTTTTCGACTTCAATACAGCAACGCATCACTTCATTAACGGTGATGGTGATGATGTCATTGCGAATTTTTAATTAGCTTCGAGTTAATTGTAAATTGGTTCAATTCTACACGGAACTGGAGTTTTTGTTTAAGGGGGTGTAAGGTGGGATGCAAATGAGATTGACCGCCTGCGGGCGTGAGCCATGTGCAGTCAAGTGTCTGGTTTAATTTGGTTTTGATTGAAAATGACTGCGCTTGCCATAGTGAGCTTGCCGGTGAGGTGCTCTCTCTCTCTCTCTCTCTCTCTCTCTCTCTCTCTCTCTCTCTCTCTCTCTCTCTCTCTCTCGGGTACTACGCCAGTCTGGTGAGCCGTGAGCCAGCATTAATGACAAGCCTGGGAGAGACAACAAAAGAGATCGCTGGCATGGCATGGGTTTGGCTGGGCCAAGCGTTCTGTGCATCCAACGCCAGTTTGTTGTTGGCCAGCCACGCTTTGGCAGCACGCAATTACCCGCCATTAGCATTGGCCCGGGTCGGCGTGGGCTTGGGCCCGCCAACCTACTCATTTGGCAGGCACGCTCGCGCACACCGATCGACAGACAGCCGATGTCAATCTCTCCCTTTTTCCTACTTTTGTGCTCACCCTGACAGGTTCGCAAGTGTGCCCGCAGGCTTGACCCCAGTGGGGCACTAGCTACTGTAGCTCAGGCAGTTTGTCATTGTCTCGCGTGATGACCGGTCTTGTCTAATCTTGACTGGCAGGGTTAAGTGGTCTGGTCCTTGAGACAGACGACAAGACAGGGGACACGACCTCGCCACTACACTCACTACACCTCGTTCACACCACCAGTGCGCAACCTTGAAACTTGAGACAAGGCAAATTGTTGGTCTATCTACGATGGTGCACCGTGGGACCAAAGGGTTTATCAACACTGGAACGCACACACATTGCACGGAAATATCACTGTATAATTTTGTACTAAGGCTAATTTGAGGTTTATCTAACCACAATCTGCACTTCTGGCCTTTGTTATCGCTTGATGACAAGCTATCACTGCAGTTGAGAACACTGGCCAAGGTTTGGGTTTGAAACTAGAATTTTGTTTAGATTAGGAAAAAAGTTTAAGTTTAAAAGTTATACCGTGTGATGAATTTCGGACTTGTTTGGTTGTTTAGCAAACAAAACTGACCACTGAGAGCTTGAGTGATGTTTGTTTTTGAGGCAGAGTTAGAGAGAGAGAGAGAGAGAGAGCGATCCACCCGTGACATGACCTGTCCTATCACCAGCCATCACTCTATCAGTTTGAATCGGTTTGCCCCTCCCTTTGGCCCAGGCTTTGATGAGACCTATGTTTGGCTAAGTCGCATGTTGTCTATCTTGCCACTCTCCAATCTGTCAGTGTCACTTGGAATTTGTCATCGACGATGGACGAGTTCGTGCAAGCCCACTTTCGGTTTTTACGACAACACTGCCATCGAGCCCCTCCAACCCTCCTGACGCTTCAACCATTTTAGGCATCGATTCTAATCTTTCTCTCTCTCTCTCTCTCTCTGGTGCAAGTGTTTCTTGAAAGGAGAAGAGACCAAAGAGGGGAAAAGAGATGCCAAGGAGAGATTAGATTGAGACATGCATAGCAGCCGCTTTAGCAGCAGCCACTCTTCAGTAGGATCGTAAAACGTTTGATATGTGGCTGTGTGTTTTGCGATGATGATAAACTTAGCCCAGCGCAACGACGGTGACGCCGAGATTCACTCATTCTGAAAATAAAAATGTTTTAAGAATCTTGGGTGCTTTTCTTGGTGCATTATTAGCTTAGGCAACTTGTCGCTGCCTGGCTAAGCATAGCTCGGCAACCATGCAAGACTGGGTGCAATCCGACAACAATGAGGCTAGGTTGGCAGGGTAGTTGTTCCAAACATCTGTCGTGTCTTCATTTATCTCACTGTTATATCACTCTGGGTGATACGAGTTGATACATAAAATAGAATCTTGGCGATGTTTTTTCATGTTTGCGTCATGACTCATGTGAATATTCTAGCAAAGTTACAACTATGATTGAGATGATGATATTGTACAAATTCAATTTCAAAACCGAAACAATTGTGTTTTGTTTCATTAATGTTTCAATTGGAGTGTTGTGGCAAGCTTAATCTCCCGTGTGGCACCGTAATAATCAATCAAGTTAATAACTCACACTCACTCGACAATCTCACTTTCTCTTTCAATTCGCCATGTAAAATGTGAATCTTATGCTGCTTTTGGTGGTGGTTGGTTGGTAGTATCCATGGAGCGAGTGGAACCCAGCCCAAGTGCTTCGGATTCAATCACCCGAGTCACTCGGTGCTCACTTTGATTCGATTAACTTTTGATTTGGGCCCCACGCGCTCGTGAGCCCGCCTACTCGGCACGATCGGTGGAACCACCATCAAGGCACGCTCGTGCCACTCTTTCCCTCTCTCTCTCTCTCTCTCTCTCTCTTTACCCCCTCCTAAATTCAATTTGTCTACCAAACGCCAAGCTAGGGACACCAAAAATAATTTTAAAGTATCTTCTCTCTTCGTGTTTTGCTCTGTCTCTGCTTGGTTTTAATTGAATAGCGTTTGGCATTCAAAGCCACTCAAGAGGAAGGGTAGATGGTAGGGAAATGAAAGACAATGGGCTTGGATGCTATCGCTGAGCGACCACACGTCCTCGTCTCCTATGCTCGTTTGCTTCCAGTGGTGCCAATTTGCCTAATGCATCGAGGCGCCGAGGCCAGTTGAGGTCCGCCAAGCTTTCTTCTAGTGCTCTGGTGCTTGGTTCTCGAGCTTGTTGGAGTGACAGCAGGCTAACATGGCGCATCACTTGGCCCAGTCTGTCATACTGATCGAGCTACACTGCCACTCATCCATCCATCACAGTAACTGGCCTCAAGTGATACATGCCCGAGTTACCCCCAGGCCCAGCCTAGTTGGACCCCTCCGCCAGTGCTGCCACCCAGTTGCTGGCTCGAATCGATAGACTGCATGTAACTGTCAATTGAGCGATGCACCCGCTCTCCTCTCTCTCTCTCTCTCTCTCTCTCTCTCTCTCTCTCTCTCTCTCTTGCATCACCCATTCCTTTTGTGATGCAAATCGGGCCCGCCCGCCACTGGCACTAATTGTCCCGGGACTCTGCTCCTGCAGATCTCATTCTCTCAATCCACTTTTTAACCGTTCCTTGCTTGTGGATTTAACGAGATGATAATTGGAATGTCAACCAGGGACCAAGAGTAGTTGCAAGGCGAGTATGGGGACAGAGTGAGTCCAGTGATTGACTGCATCTCCCCAGGCGGGCCCGACTGCGGCCGACACTTGATCCTGTCAGCAGGCTAATTGTGTGACACCAGACACGGTGACGTACCACTCGATACGCATCTCTCATCAACTCTTCGCATGCAGTGAGTCGGGTTAATGCCGCTCGTGAGGGTTTAACTTGACATGCTTTGCACCAAATCATGTCAACTTTAAAAATGGTTGATTTATGATTCATTGATTTTTTAACCTCGATCATCATCACTTGTGGTGATTATTAGCCATTCAGAAAAGTTTTGCTTTAACAAGCAAAATTAATTTTTGTTTCTGGAGCAAACACGTCGGCGTTATGTTTTGACTTGTTATCATGGCGCGCCACGGGAGACTTCCGAGGCAATGTTTGTCGTGTTCTTTGTCATTCTTTGGTCTAATGGCACAAGGCACAATCCATTAGAGCACACACAGCATTGCAGCCTTGCACAGTCGTCAACACATTGGTTAGTACCACGAACGGGCACAAATCCATCAAGTGAGGCGGGTTGTGGCCCGCGTGCGCACTCACACGTAAAATGAAACAAGCAAGCTCGAGGAATCCACGTGCCAGGCAGACATGCGCGTTTGTTGTCTTTATTGTCTGTGTGCACGTTCACTTGTATGGCACCCGATGCTAAGTGAACTCCACAAATACCCGCTTTCTTGGTCCAGGTTACTGGAACCACTTTATAACTTCAACGCTTGACAATCTCTGTTTGGTTAGTTTTGAATAACTTTGAACCAGAGTGGTGTGCTTTAAGCTTCCTTTGTCGAGTCTTCTTTTCCTTGTCTTATGCAAACACGCGATTCCGGTCTGTTTGATCTTCTCGCGCTCGCACCCTCATCTCTCCTTTTCTCGCAGCGTTGTTTTGACAGAGTCTCAGCGAATTGTCGCTTCGCCTTATGCATAGTCGATGCCAGTCACTTTTTCTTGTGTTCGAGAATCAACTTCAAACTGAGAACACAGTGTGGCCAACTGTCACCGGACTGTCACGATTCATTTTTCATTGCGAAATGTCATCGGGACCGACGATGGTTCCTTCTTTGCTTTGTGCTATGCTCGAGCACATCACACACACGCACACACACACACACACACACAAACACAGCACATCTTCTTTCGACACACAAAACAAAAGCACTCGCCATCCCGGCAATGAGTGAGGAGCAGAATAAGACTTGGGTGAGAACACGAGACAGTCTTCTCCATTGTCTCCAGCACATCTCTTCCTCTTCTTCATTTTCCTCTGATTAATTAAAAAAGTCTTTGGCTTTCCCCGGCTTTCATATTCTTTTCGGTGTGTGTGTGTGGGATATGACGATGAAGAAGATGATGAGGATGAGAGGACCAGGGCAATGACACGATATGCAAGATGTGTGAGAACTATATTTAGCGGCTTGCAGCTGGTCGATGAGTTGTACGAGACCGTGCGGCCCGAAGGATGATAAGATCTCGTGGCTTAGGAGAGATTCAGTCGACTGGTTGGCTTTGGTACTACTACATTGCACCCCCCAGACAATGGAGTTAGATTTTGTTCGAGAGATCAAATCCTTGCTCACACCGGCGAATCGGCACAGTTATGACAGTGGGCCATTGTCTTGCCACAAGGAGAGACTTGTTGAGAGGTACTGACAAATGCAAATAAAGTGAATAGAGTAAGTGAGGGAAGGAAATCTTAAAGCGCACGCCGCCGCTTTGTTACGCAAGTGACAATTGCCTTTGTGTGCCAAGGCACCCCTCTTTGGAGCACGTCTTTGTCAACGGACTCAATGGACTAGATTATGCAGATTAGCCCCGATTGGGACCTAAATATTGGTCCCGTCAACGCCATCGATGGCTGATCGATCAATCAGATGTCACACAAATGCTTTGGTAGCTTATATTGTGTCACCTACAGAGTTTACCTGTCGATTTAGGTTAGATTGTAGGCACTTTTTGGAAAACTTGGTGTTTTATTTAATTTACTCCTCGGAAAAACTTCACCCAATATCTAATCCAATTCCCGGGGTCATAGGTCACAGCGGTGGCACTAGCCAGCTCTATACTTTTGTGTGTAGTAGTATATATGTTATCTTAATGGATTCTTTTGGGTTTGTGGCCGAACCACTTGGCGTGTTCTGATTAGATGGCGATCAGTGGAGGGAGACACTTCTTGACTTGCTTTTGGCGCGCTCCACTCCACTTGGCGTGTCCTTGGCTGGCAATTAAAAGCTGGCCCCAAGGGTCACCTCGAGCAGAGATCGGTGTCATCGCTCTACCGGGTGATGGATGGCACTCCAATCCAACCAAGTCAAGAGGATGCTCCACATAAATTAACTCTCACAAGGAGCCGCAGCAGAGAAAAGTTACTTTTGAAAATTGATTATATATATATTTTTGCTAAGCTAACTACAGACATACTATTTTATGATTGTTTCTCCGCACAGAATAACTCCGATTCAATTTCGGAATTGAGTCGACCGCATTTGGATAATAATGAAGAGAGAGAGAGAACAATGTTTCAACACAAGGGTTGCTAAGATTTATGTGAAGGATTAGTCGATTGAGACACTGTTTATCTTTTCAAAAGAATAGAATGTCAGTTTGATCTCTCATTATTAAAGTTTACGTTGATGTGAGTTAATAAGTTAGAAAAAGAGAGTCGAGAAGTTTTATGAGACTAAATATACTAGGGAGAGAGAAAGAGAGCACCCGGTACTGGTAGTGGCCTGGTCTGCTGCACGAGTCTGGCGCATCTGTTTGCGTTGAACCTCGACCTCCGCGACCCGTCCGAGTTGATGTAGTTGGCAAGTTTGGCGTAGCCAGACCAACACTGGCCATCTGCTTGACTCGTGCGCAGCCACGTGCGTAATATGGTTCACTCGATTCATTCTCTCACTTGACTCAAGGGTTGCAGTTCCGGTCCAACTCTCTCTCTCTCTTACTCTTTCAATTCCAATCTTAAACCTAAACTTGCAACCTTTACTCGGTATCTCGCCATCTGCTCGGTAGTCTCTTAAAGTTAGTTTAAGAGTCACAAGACAGCAATGAAGGAAGAAAACTCGTAAAAAGTGAAATGGATCTGCAGTCATCGCTCTTCGCGGTGGTATAGTGGGCGATAATGAGGACACTGTGAGCCTCCCGACCGGGACCCTCGGCATGTCGTAAAACACACACACACACACACACACACTAAGTGTCGTAACGTAACTTAGATGTGTGCCTCACTCTACTCTCACACGTTGTTTTTTCGTCTTCTTCTTTTGCTAGTTTTTAATTTGCATTTTTAATTCAGATTGTCCCTCTTGCCGCCATTAAAGTCGAGTGGGGGAGGTGGCAGGGTTTTAAAAATAAAGTACTTTTCGAGGAAAACCAAGGCGGGCGAGATAGAGGGAGATTTGCATAGTGATTTCGTCACATCAACGAGATCTGTGACATCGATTAACACTTGAAGAAGAATCACTTTTTCCGATGAATTTGTCTCGCATGACATGTAACTCGACACACACAGGCAAATGTTGAATGTTTGAGTATTCGGTTTGGATTTATCAAATATATGTATGATGAAAATTCTTTTATTTAAAGTGGTGAATTTACTATTCTACTTGATGGGTATATCAATTTATTAAGAAGAGAATCCAGTGAATTGACGGTGTGCTTAAGACCACTTGTCGGAAGAATCGTTTGTCTCCTTCATCTTCATTTCTACAAGCATCTAGGAATTAAATTTAATGTTGTTGTTATGATGAGGGTGATAGTAGTTGGGTTCGAGTGGCAATCAAGTGCCGGCAATGCGATGACTAGCGATGATGATTTATGTTTCACTGCCAAGTTGCAATTGCCACCGGATGGTCGGATCGGCGCGGGCAGATGAACTCATCGGTCGGGCATGCTAATTCACAGTGTCTGGCGTCGTTTTGTGGACGTACTCGCGGTGGGTTTGTATATGTGACCAGATCACGTATGGAATCGATTGTCGCTTTTCTCTCTCCCTTTTTTCCTTCCTTCCCCATCTCACCAGAGTAGCTCTGGCTTCGAACTGATAGATCACAGTGAGCATTGCGAAATTTATTGTTTCCAATTCTCGCCCGCTTTCCTTCTGGGTGCTGTGTTGAGTGAGTCACTTTGAAATATTGATGCGGAGGGGGATAGCGGTGTTGGTGATGCTATGCAAATTGATGCGGCCAGTGGCATTGCTGTGCCCGAGCAGATATGATGGCACCAGTGTGCCACTGTGTTGGTGATGCCACACAGTCCAACCAACCGACCAGACCCGACTCATGACTGATGCCCAAATGTGAAGGCACATCTGCAGTGGCGTGTGATGGGAGCGATAAAACGAGACAAGACAAACACCCACAACAATGCACACTGTGAGATTGGGCTCTTTTCTTTTCATTTTCGCATTTCTACTGTAACCACTTGAAACCAGATTATAATTTCTTCAACTTTTCACCATTTCTGTAGCTAAAATATAAATAAACAGCTCAAGTCGAGAGCTGTCGTTCTGAAATGGTTTTTGCCAAATCTTTAAGTAGCTTCTAAGTGTAATTCATTTTAGTAGTTTGTATTAGAAACATTTGAACGGAGATAACGCAGAGAAGAGTTTCACAATCGAATCCAAGTTGCATTTGGAGAAGTTGATTGTTTTGACAGAGCTAGACTTACATCAAAGAGTAACGAGAAACATCGATTGTAGGGTGGCGCACAGTCACCCACCGTGCAGTAGTATACTAGTGTGGCAATTGGGGCAACAAATGCCTTGCTTGCTTTCCGATTCGTTTCATTAAATTAAAAAGTTTTGACACAGTCCAGTAATGAAACGTCATTTGGTTCGCTTCTCGCGCTTGATCTTCCTCATCTCTTTCTTTTGTTTCCCATATTTCTTGTTTTACTGATGATAATGATGACAAGTGTAATTTAAATTTTGCCGAGATGTTAGAGGAACTTTCCCTGGTCGATCAAAAGTGAGTCCCGGGAACGTTGCTCTCGGTGACTCGTCCCACAATTAGCCTCTGTGGGTTGACACGATCATGGCTCGATCGATCGCATCGCCGCCCTAGTGTCCTCTTATTATTTTACTTGTCATTGTGTATTATTATTATTATTTTTTAAATCGCACAAGCCATGTTCTGTCGATAGTGATGCGGAAATCAATAAGCGCACAGAGTGGAGGAGGAGGATAGTAGAGAGAAAGTAGTGAAACAAGAAGAGAGTGAGAGAGAGCGAAAGACAAAAATCATCCTGAAATTGTTCCTTCTCTTTGGTTCGGTTCGCGTAATGATAATGTTGGGATCGGTTTCTGCCCAGGCTACAATTCAATGCGCGATGGATCGAAATAATAATGGAAAGAAGAAGCTAGTCGAGAAATAAATGACGTGCTTGCTCATTCACCCCTTGTCCGTTTGGCTTTCCGATTTCATGGGTTTACTCTCCACTCGTGGAATTTTTGAATTTAAATCTGATTCAAGAAAGTGAAACGATGAAAAAGGCAAACCTGAAAGGCGCAAATCGATTTGCTCAAGTTTGAAGTTTTGCTTTGGATTGGTTTGCATATAGACTTTTAATTCAAAATTATAACTATCAAACTGTCATTTTGAGCTGTCATTATGTTGGTTTGCTGCCTGATTGGATCGATTCTATCACAAGTGATTCGCGTTTGAAGTTTGGAACAAGTTTATGAGACCTGTGTTGACAAATAATCACGCTTTTACAGAAGTTCTCTCTCGAGACTTATTAACATTGCATTCTGTTTGAGAGTCACCCGATACATAACATTTAGGTGGTGTTGGAATAGAATGGAAACACTTGTATCACTTGTCAGCATCTCATCAGGCAGAGAGATGTAGCACGTGCACATCAAAGTCAATCTTTCTCTCTCTCTCTCTCTCTCTCTCTCTCTCTCTCTCTCTCTCTGGCTTCTGTTTTAAAGCGAGCACGTGCAAGCTGTTAGTCACGTGGACACTATTGCCAATGTCGACCCGAGTTGGCTTGGAGACCATGTCTGAATTAATTGTCGATTAATCAGACCCGGGTTGGTCTGTCGATCTGTCGGTCTCTGTCTGTCTATCAATGTGATCCGCTTAGTTCGATCAGATGTATGAGAAGAGTGAGAGAAAAAAACAAGAGTAGGATAGAGAAACACACAGACAGGGACCTGACAGTCGGATTAAGTTGGGTGTGGATTAGAGGCCCAGTGAGAGCCGACCAAAACGGACAATCAGACTAAGGACAGTTGTGTGCACACCACCCGATAACAGGCCTCAGCGGAAGTGCCACACAATAGCGTCTTGTGATGAATCGCACTGCTCCAGTTGCAACCTAACACTGCAACCCTACTTGCAACTCAACTAATAATAATAATAAGAATAACACCAACAGTGGACTCTATTGATTCAGAATAGTTTAGTTTACAAATTCAAAAAATACCGCCACCAAGTGTAGAGGGTGTGGGGGTGGCGTCATCATTGTAATCATCATCAAGCACATCTCGGTAGCCATTAATCACAGGGTGCAATGTCGCACACGCGCACAGTCTCACTGCTATCACTGACCAGTGAGCGAGATAAACACCGACCGATGACCAGTGGTGCGCACACTGGCATCCCATTTCGTACACTATGTTTCGCTTGCCTTATTCTGCACCATCTCTGCAATTTTGTACATTTATATTCTTCTTTTTTTGAAAAATAAACTTACACTATCAGCGAGTTATCTTACACTTCTATAAGTTTTATATATTTTTACCAGAATACAGTGAGTGTGTATTAGAATTTAAAATTTAGCTGAAAAAATTAATAAAACGTCACGTGACTCTCCATAAGCAGCCAGGTTGGAAACCCTATCTCATTATGGGTGAACCGAACTGCGAACAGCATCGAACTATTAATCTCCAATCATGCTTTTATTACTACCATCTCTCATCCGTGTTGGAACTGCATTGAAGCGCATCGCTCACGTTTGTCTCGCTCACTATTCTCTACCGACTCTTCCATCTCGGCAGTAATCCTATTTGTTATTATCACTGTCGAGTGAAAGAACGAGATACTTTTTCACAAACTCCTTACGAGGGTATTTAATTAAAAATTTATATATCACCTCAGAGCAAGAGAGGGAGAGAGAGGGAACGTGGTGTGTTGATGTGCTACGTGTATACACTAGTGACACGCTCCACAGCGTAGATGATCGATGGAGAGAGAGAGAGAGAACTCTGAGTAGTGGAAACGAATTGGATTAGCGCACCACCGCTTGTCTCAGTGAGTCTGTCTGTCGACTGTTGGAATCTTTAATTGAAAAGCTTTTGTACTCTTCACTACCGTTATGCTTCTCTCTATGTATCTAATTAAAATTGTAATTTTAAAGAAAACTAAATAATAACAATAACAATAATACAAGGATAGTTTGTAATCGGATTTGTTTTCATATAGTGTGTAGAGGGTCTAATTTTTGGAATGAAAGACTGGACGCATCCATGCTTTGCTACGTATTCTCCTCCTCTCTCTTTCTCTCTCCCTCTTTCTCTTTTCTGAGTCGGTCATGCGCTGCTTCTTAGTGCTTGCTTGCTTTAGGAGTGGCAGCACATCGTTCGAATCATAAATTTTGCAAGTGCCGACAGCCAGAATAATAGTGAATGGACGCTGGCGAGTAGAGTAAAGATGGTAGAAAGAACGATTGAACAAGACTGCCCTAGCCTTTGGGTGCCACTTGAACAGAAGTGATGAGTGTTGCCCGCAATTAGAGGCTTTGCCTTCTCTCTCGCTCTCTCTCTCTCTCTCTCTCTTTGGCGCTGCTCACTGGGCGCCTTGACTCGATTAATCTCATTCCGAACTTAATTGAATAGAAGGTGGTTCGCCTGATTTTTGTTCCGTCCACGTTCTTTGCAAGTGCAAGTTTGTTTAGCAGACAAATCAACAAACTAAAATGAGTTCGGTGGAAACACGATTTTACTTCTTTTTTCTGTATAGATTTGAATTTTAAATTTTTAACTTAAGATGTAGGAAATCCGGTATTTTTGTGTTATATTGTGCGAATTTAGGTTGATTATCAAGTTACCAAAGCTTTGCATTGTTCTCATCCAAGTGGACTTAAGCGGTGTGTATATTAAGCAATGTTCGTGATGTTGAGCAAATGAACTTTGGGTAACAGTCATGCTCGCACTGGAGTTGTGTGAGTGTTGAAAATTTTGTTGTTGTGTTTGGCAAGTTTTCTTGGAGAAGAATAGAGATTGGCAGAGATCTGTCTCGAGTGAGCGAGTTGCGCATCGAAGGTAGCACCAAATATGGTGATTGATGGCGAACGCACTCGCTTAGTGAATGGTCGCCAATGACGACCAATTAGACTGTAAGAGCACCTCGTGACTTGGACCGCGCTGTGGCGTGCTTAGTCCGAGCACCCCAGTCTCTAATGGTCTACCTAAGTAGTGCAACTGGCACGACCAGTTGTGCCCTAAGGTAGACAAGAGAGAAGACCAGATGCCCGCAGTGAATGACACATCTCCACAGTTTGTGTTGTGTGTGTGTCAGTGCGATTCCGATCACTAATTACTGGGCTCCAACGGTGATCTCCGATGGACAGCGGGTGAGGGCCATTGATGCATCTCTCTCTCTCACTGGCCGATGCATTCAATGCATTCATTGAGTGAGAGGGGAGGCAATTGCAATTCAAAGTTCACCTCACCGCATCTCGAGTTCATCTGCCATCAAACCCATCAGGACACTGTGATTTCCCTTAACCTCTTAATAGTGATCTGTCTTTTTCAACTGTATATACACTCAACAATGAAGCAATGCGAGAGAGGGAGAGAGAGAAATGGAAATTGTGAAAGAGAGCTCTCTTTCGATATCAAGTTTTCGATTCAAAGTTCTTTGTACAGTGCCAAATTAGTCATTATTGCTATAATCATTATAGTAGAGAAGGAGAATCAAAGTAATTCTCTAAATAGTTGCCACCCACACAGAAGTTCAATAACTTGCAATATTTTTATAAATGAAAGTGTAACGTTTCATAGTTTTGTAATAATTGATGATGATGATTTTTTAAATTTTGAAAATTGATTGTGAATTTGCGAAATTATGTTGCTTTGTCTCTGTCTCTTGCTTTCTCTCCCCACCCGAAAAAATAAGTCACTAAATAAGTTTGTGAATGATTTTTTCCTCTCTCCCTACAAGCTATCAATTTTTAGGTGGTTTTAATTCTCTTTCCCCCTCTCTCCAACACACACACACATAGTCAGCCAGAATCTATTCTAACTTTCGACATCAAGTCGGAATTCGAGAAATTAATTTCACATGTCAAACACAATCTTTCACTAGCAACACCAACTAAACCACCAAACGAATAGAGTGAGAGTGAGAGAGAGATCGTCTCCGTTTTGGAATATAATCTATTTTTAATCAAGAATGAGTCTCAAAACTTTTTTGCTGTTCAATGAACTAGATCCGTGGTAGTCAGTGGGAACCCACACCACAGCTTCGATGGATGGCGAACTGCATTTGCATTACAACTTCATTAATTCTCCCTTGCTTGCCCCCCTCATCTCTCTCTCTCTCTCTCTCCACTCTTCGGCCATAGGGACTAGATTTGCGGCAGTTGTGATGCCTAGAGCTGCTCCCTTGCTCTTGATTGTACTTCTCTGGTTTAAAGTTTTTTCAAATAGCATACTATTGTGGATTGAGGTATAGCTGGTCAGAGAGGGGGGATAAGCCAGATCTGCATTGTGGTTGGTGTTTGTGGAGGATAAGATGTGTGGGCAGTCAGCATCATCTTCATCTATCGGAAACACCGAGAGGGAGAGAGAGGGATGTCTTAATTATTTTTAATTAAGATCGATGCCCCCTTCTTAACGCCGGTACCTAACTCGGGCGATATATGCGCACTCGAACGGACCACTCTCGGTGGCGTGAATTATTAACGACCAACACACACATTAAGATGGGCAGTAAAATAGATTCTTCCTCCTCTTCTTGGAAACGACTCACCGAAGCGCATCCTCTTTACTTCGGTTTGTTTATAAGACGTTATTTTTTTACCTCATTCTTAAAATATAACCTTTGGTGAGTCCGTTAGAGGCTAAAATCTGGAAAGATCACTATCACTTATCAAAAGATTTATGAGGTTATATGGCTACTTTTAGCTCTTTATATGTACGTGTGTGAGTGTGTATGTGTTGTTACAAGCTAACCCGCCAAAAAACAACATTCATACCATCTGTCTGACCAAGATCAAGATCGCATCAATCGAGCGGAAAGTTGTTTGGTTCACCTGCCGGGTGAGCTTTCCAGCTACTGTGACCGTGGCCATCGATTTTGGGCTACTTTTGGGTCATAAGTCAGGGTGACAGTTGCCAGTGTGAGCACTCGGTCTTCGATGCGACCCCGACTGCGACTCTCTCTCTCCTCTCTCATGTATCTTTCTTTCGATGACTCGATCGACTGGCAGTTTTGTATCCAGTTACGCTTCAAGTCATAAATCTCTCTTTCGCTTCCTCTTGAGTTTGCCGCCACCATCTCAAACTGACCACAAATCAGACCAACCATCCCGACTTAACTTTCTTTCTCTTTTTATCTTTCTCTCTCTCTCTTGGGTCGATTTTTAAAAATTCAATTAAAAGTCATTTGGGTGACAACTGGATGAGGCTGGTAGGGCTATAGTAGCGACCTCGATTTTGCACCATAAAGTTGTCAACTGCACCCGTCAACAACATGGTCTCTCGGCCAAATTGGTTCTAATTGGACCAGTAAGGCGAGTTGCGAGGGTGAAAATGCCAAGGAAACGTAAATTAGTTTTGTCTGGGGTGGGTGAGTGCGAATCAACAAGCGCAACACATCCTCACTAACCAAAGTCTCGATTGAAGCGTTCTCAGACACTCGGTTTGGTTTGTGTTTGTTTATCTTTCCATGCTTGACTAGCGTGACTCACACGATTTTACTTTGAACTTACTTGGCAGAACGCAACTAGTTAAGTGGTTCAAATGAGAAAATAGATGTTGGTGTTGCGGAGAACTTAAAATGGTAAAGTCTATTAAAAAAAGGTCTATTATAAAACTCAAATGTCAAAAATATTTGATATTGAATTTATTATTGGTTTTATAGCTTTGTTTCTATTTCACCGCGGTGGGACTGAATTCAAATAAAAAAATACGCATCTAGAGACTTGTAACTGCAAGATAGTTGTCTAAAATTGCTCTTTATTATGTTTTGATTATGCTTTGCTATTGGAATATTCTCTACTTGTTATCGTACATATATATTAAAGAATAATTTTTAAATAGTGTTAATTTGCGGCAGTCATAACAGTATATGGACAAATTTGAATAATTTAATTTAAATGTATTTAAATTAAATTTAATAAAAATATGTTTGATTTGACAGAGTCTAACTCATCTAATCTGGTGGTGATAACGAGTGAGGAGACGAGCAGTTTAGCACCACATCACCATGTGCACCATGCTCACCACCAACACCATCCACACCACCACCACTCGACACCAAGCTCGCCATCTTCATCGCCTCCATTGGCAAGCAGTACCACTGCCCACAGTTTGGTGGTGTCACCCACCGTGGATGAATCCGAGCTACCACTGTTGCCTTTACTTCCACCGGAAGACCCAGCCGGGCCACACAACCCGAAAGGATTGCGCTTCGAGGAAGAACCCAGTGACTCTTTCATAGTGCGCAGCAAATCTGCAGTGTTGCGCTGTAAGACGCTGAACGCACTGAATGCCTGGTTCACGTGCAATAGCGGTACGTGCTTGACTTCTATTCCTTCACCTAGCTCTACCACCCGTTGGGTTTAAATCGAATCCACATTTCCTTCTCTCATTAATTGAGCCTGGATCTTCCTGGCAAATATTAAAAATTTTTAATAATATAACTCGAATTTATTTATTCCAGGCGACGAACGCCGCATTCAAAGCAATCAAAAGATCGCCAACTACGTCGATCCACAAACCGGCGTCCGACTGGTAAGTTTGTCTTCAATTCAATTGACAATTTTGGTTCACATTGCATTCGATTAAATTAAGGAGATGCGCACTTCTAGTGTGGATCACTTTAAAACTTTGCTCAAAGAGTGTGCTCAGACAAAAACGAGCTTCACAAAGCGTTGACATTTCCAGATGATTGAGAAAGAGGGGAGAATGAGTGTGCTAACTGGCTGAGGGATGGAGCAAAGCGATGATCGTGGTGCCATGTCACTCGGTGGGTTTGGTCATCCGTCTTGCCGCTCGTCATCGGGCCCACTGGCTTGTCCCACTATCCGGGCGCCCAATCCATTCTCCGCTCACCACCCGCCACCCAGTCTTCCGAATGGATGAACCACCCTAAAGAGACAAAGCAAGTGAGTCAGAGAAAGAGAGAGAGAGAGAGAGAGAGAAATAAAGAAAGAGAAAGATGGAGCGAGAGATGTGTGCCAAGTGATGTGGAACCAAATTGTCTCCATGTGACTCACTATCTCGGATTGATATCTCCGTGATGATTGAAACACACTGCTCTCTGAGACAATGCGTTCCAAAGGAGACACTGTATCGACGGATGTCACCATTGGGCCCACTTCCGGAAGGAAGAGAGAGAGTGAGAGAGAGAGAGAGTGAGAGAGAGAGAGAGTGAGAGAGAGAGAGTGAGAGAGAGAGAGTGAGAGAGAGAGAGTGAGAGAGAGAGAGTGAGAGAGAGAGAGAGAATGATATGATTCTTGTGACACCAAGAATTGGCAACCCTATTTCACGTGATTGTACACTGAGAATCGTAAATCATTTTTCTACGATTCTCCACTTCCTAGTTCATCACTTGTCAAACGGACCATCTTGTAGCATCTTTTCATATGTGATTGATTTATTTTCTATCTATATCTAGCATTGAAACATCTGGACGCAAGTTAGGCGCTACATCATGTTTATATACACACGCATATTGAATTAGATCGTTTGGCATATATATTTGATTATTAGAAAGAAGTGAAATTTGTTCCGGTTTTGCAGCACATTTTTCCCAAATGCAGGATTTTTTATATCACTATTTTAAAAATTGATAAACTAACACATCATGACAATGCTTTGAGGAGCTTAACACTCTAAATCCACCGTAATTTTTACAGCACACAAATTTTCACCTAATTGCCTCGGCAGGCATACACTACGGGATTTATCATGTCGATTTGGTGCAAAGCTCTGATAGTGGAAAATTTGTGCAAATATTCACTATACACACACAGACTTGAGCGTTTCTCTTTCTTTTCCTTCTCTCAATTTCACTCCTCTAGGAATTAAAATTTAAAATAAAAATGGCATATGCTTCTTTTTGGTAGATTGCTGAAATGACAATTTAAATTGTGGCTCATACTCCACAGGGGAGTGAGGGAATGATATTACATTTGACTTTACTTGGGAAAAGTGAGAAAGAGAGAGAAAGGTAGATAGAGAGTGAAAGTGAGAGAGAGAGAGAGAGCGAAGAATCGGAAGACACCTTGTTTCTGCGAGTAGCACTGGTGGCACAAGCAAATTGGCTTGGGCACATTGCAGTGACAACATGGAGCAAGATGGTGCGTCTCGACTGGGAGCACCACCATTTGCATGTTATTAGAGAGGCTCTCACTTGGTCTCCACCTTGACAATACAACTCTCTGTATTAGGTCGTTTTGAAATTTTTTTATGATGACATTATAAAACGTGTACTATCAAAATATAATATTTTGGAAGAAAGAGAGGGAGCGAGAGTATATATTGTTGCGTCGAAATTGAACTCGGTTTTTCTATGGTTTTTAATTAATAATTTGATAGATTCGCTCTTTGTTCAATCTTTGTTGTTTCATATGTGTGTGTGTGTGTGCGGGTTTAGAAAAAAACCATTTAAAACTATATTGAAATGGAATCGTGGTCGTTTTGTGTTCTGTTTGTGATGATTTGATGCAGCAAAGCATAAAGAACAACGGAAAGATAAGAGTCACGAAAAAAATGAGGGAGAGGGAAAGAAAGAAGGCGTACTCTGGTCTAGTGTAGCTTGCTGGTTTATTTGTTTGTGTCTCTCTGCTCTGTCCTGGAAATTGAGACCAACTAAAAAGTGAGAGGGAGAGATGGAGGGAGAGAGATAAATCAAATATGAAATTGAATTCAATTGTCCTCACTGTTGTACCGTTGTAGTTTTGCTCCAGCAGAGAGGGAGAGAGAGAGAGAGAGAGAGAGAGAGAGAGAAAAGCAAATCCCCAACAAATTGTCTGTTGGTCGGTACCCTCTGTGTTTGTGTGTGTATCTGTGTTGACGGCTTTTTTACGTTTCAATTGTTTCCATGCTGATAGTGGAAAACTGAACACGCACATTCAGCCTTCCTACACGCACAGATTTTTTCTTCTTTTTCTTCTTTATTACTTCGATTTGAGTTCTCAATTATATCAAAAACTCAAATTCATTTCTTGCCTGACAAAAACTTTTTAATTCTGGAAATAGAATTTTTTGTGAGAAGGGAAAAAGTCATTTTCTAGGATTTTGTCAACTTGTTTCTTTGAGTTTGTTTTCTGAAGCTCTAAACCAAAAAGTTGAGCTTTGTAAATTTCTCCTCTCTCTCTCTAGTTACTTGTGATTTCTCCTGAGAGAGATGCACACAGTCTTACAAGTAGCTATGCTCGCGCAATCGGTAAACGAGCTGTACTCTGCAAAGCTTTTCGTCGAGGAATATTTTCTTCTCTGAATAATTTATGTTCTCATCTCACATGTCTTCTTGTCTCTGTGGATTGTAGATACCCTCTCTATGCATTTCTCTCTCTCTCTCTCTCTCTCTCTATCATTGCACGCGCGTGTGTGTGGTTATTAAATTCTCGTGGCTTTAGATGATGGCCATTGTTGTTGTCTAGAAAAAGACTCCTTGGTCAGCTCGTTGGTTCCAAACTTGGCGGGCTTCAAAGAATGCGACTGAATTCTGGTGAACATTCTTTAAATTAGAACATACACATAAAAAGAAAGGAAAAAAGGAAAGACTAGTACGCATTTTGTCCAAGGAATTTGTCAAGCGTGGTGTATGAGATGTGTGTGTGATGGTGTCATCGGTACATTGACTGGTGTGTCACTGACCACTGGGTGCCACCCGACCGAAAAAGTACCACAATTCAAAATCCAACAATCAGCAAGGCTTGTCATGCTCGTTTGGTTCCTCGCTGTGGTTTGTGACATCTTGAGTGACAAGTTTGACTGTTTCATCTATCGATTTGTTTCATTCTCTCTCTCTCTCTCTCTCTCATGGGTGCGTTTTAAATTATTTATAGTACCGTGTGTCATCATGCTTTGTGTATTTGTGTGTGTTTTGGCATCGGTTTGGTCATGAGGGTGACAGGTCCAGTGAGAGACGGACTCTCGCCACTCTTGGAGCTTAACATCCATTAGAGAACTGTAAATATTTGTATTACTATTCTGTTATGAAATATATTTTTTTCCATAAAATGTTTCCCTTGCTTTTATATTTTTGATATAAAAAATCAAAAAGAGTGTACTGGAACTACTCTCAACCTCTCGAGCGTGATCCGATTGCAGTGGTAGAGGATTGTGTGTGTGTGTGTGTGTGTGTGTGTCTGGAACGAACCAACTGGGCACTAATCCTGCTCTTTTTCTCTTCACTGTTTGCAGATTGAGATCGATCTGGAGATCACGAGGAGCGATGTGGAAGAACACCAGAATTCGGGATACACCAACCTATTCCAGTGCTGGTGCACTGCTTATGGAGGACACCACCAGATCATGAGCCGCAAAGCTTCCGTTTCCTTTTCATGTAAGTTTATTTTTGCATTTGGCTTTTCTACTCAAAAACCTTCATGGTTACATCAAAATACAAAAAATGGAAACAATTTTAAGTTGAGGATTTAAAATATTCTGTTTGACTAAAACGCGACGTAACTCTCGCCAAGTTACACGTTACTGACACAATAAACATATGCTATTTCAACTTAACCCAATGGAAGTTTACTATTTCAACCAAACCGGTAGACAATAGTTTCAACTTATCTAGTGAAAATTCATTTTAAAACTTTTTAAAAAATAAATTGCGGAAAATTTTCTTGACTTTATTATTTTGTATTTTATTGATTTCTTTATCTTTATTTTCCTTATCTAATTTTCTTTTTATATTACAATATTATTTCATTCTTAGATCATGAAATTTCATGAAATAAGCTTTGATTCATTATTTATCTTGGCCTGAATCAATGATAATTTGGCCATTAGCTAAGACTAGAGAGATAACGATAGATTTTGCCTGTGTAAATGTATTAATTATGACTTTCAGTGTTGTCTATCGATTTGTTGGGTGTAGAATTCAAGCTACAGGACAACCATTTGCTTCTAGAGATCTCAGCATCATCGCGATCGTCATTAGCTAGAAGACAAATGTCAGCTCTTTTTCATCTTTTTCTTCTATGATGATGTTAATTGCGCTTGAACATTAACTTTGCTAAAATCGATTCAAACTTAATATTCAAAGAGTGCAATCTTGATGTTTAATTGATTTTGAGTTGATTGCAACTATCGAGTCGACCCCGTAATGATAGTGGATCGCTTACGTGCTGGCCTCCCCAGTATTGAGTATATCAAATGGGAAGAGAGAAAGAGAAAGAGAGAGAGAGAGCTGAGTGTCACTAATTGTGATCATGGTCGGGTCCCGAGTGCGGACAGACACAATACCCGGGTGCTGTCGATGCTGCTGGCTGTTACTTTGTGGCTTGTTATTAATGTCGGGTTCTCTCTCTCTCTCTCTCTCTCTCTGCTTCTTTCTTTGGTAGCTTGGCCCAGGTCCGTTTGGCACAGTGACTCTTACTGGCACTGTCAGTGTGTATTAAATTAAATTAAAACAATTTGCGGCTCTCTCTCTCTCTCTCTCTCTCTCTCTCTCTCTCTCTCTCTCTCTTTCTCTATCGCTCTCGTTGGTTTGTCCCAGTGTGGTGGCATTCTATTGCCGGCTTCCGCTATCCATTCTTCTCGACGGGCAGGCTGGCTCGCATCAGCTTAATGGTTCTCAATAAAGTCAAGAAGAATATCACCCTGGTCGGTCTTTGCAGTAGTGAATCGATTCGTTCCAGCAGCGACCATTGCTCTCGTAGATCACTCTTCAATCAGAGAAAGAGAGAAAGATGTGCTCGCGGAAATAGGTCCAAACGCGCACGCGTTTGGCACCAGTATCCATACCACCCGCCCGCAATCACTTGAGCTAATTCTCACTTGCTCTCTTTCTCTAGTCTAGCTACTGTGCAATTTTTGGAGGGAAATTCGAAATTACTCTCATGCCGCCATTGTGCCCATTGGTTCTTTTGTGTTGGCCAATGATTCACTGATTTATAGATGTGTTGAAATTTTCCTTTTGGTGTGACTTTTTTTTGGTGAATATGCCGCTATTACTCATCTAAGCACATAAAGAGATTGCCGGAATGAAACCGGATTTTGTAAAATTAATAATATTAAATTACTTATCCATTATAATTTTATTAGCCTCGGAGATATGCATAAATGGTATCAACTTGATAAATCTTGACTTTTTAGTCAAACTCGGTTGCGTTTGCTAAGTATGTTAAGTGACAATTGAATTGTTGAACAATTTTATGTAAATTAGACAAGCAATTTGCACGCACTTGTTTGTAGGTAGCACTATAGTAGTGTTTTGTGTTAGATAATTTGGTTTTTATCCAAAATTTTTTTGGTTTGAATCTGAATCGTTCTGTCGGTGTTGTTGTTGCTTTTTGTATGTTTGCAAAATGTTAAATTTTTTTACGCTCGTACGGTTAGTTCTGGTTTTAGGTTATGATGGTGTGTCAGTGAGGAGAGTGAGAGCATCGATCGATGCTGAGTCTCGTGTCCATTGTGCAACTCGGTGTGGTGTTTGGTGTCTGTCAAACGCAGTGCCAGCAGAGCGGCAACTTAGTCATCAGGCATCATCTATCAAACACATCTTTGCACTGACTCGGCCCCTAGCTCGATGCGCCCATTAGCATCGCTATTCAGTGGTATCCCCCTTTTGCACATCTCCCCCTCTGGACTTGCAGCTCCCAGCCGAGTTCTAGTTTTGTCCGACTTTGCTGGACTTTAGCCCTCATTGTGTGTGTGTGTGTGTGTGGGTGGGTGGGTGGTTGGGTGTTGTGCACCGGCCATTTGGTCCACTCGCCACCTTTCTCCCTGGTGGATTTTGAAAAAACGTCCTTCTTTTTTGTCTATTTACTTGATGTTCTACTTTTCTATTCTCTATGTTTATGTCCCACAGAAATACTAGAAGATAAGAAGAAGAAGTTAGAGAAAAATATAACTTAATATGATGATGATGATTGCCATTAGACTTTTTCTCGCTTCATTCTTTCTCTCTTTTACTTTTCCATATACATTCACAATTCCATGTGAATTGAATATCAAATCAGATTCTTGATGCGCTTTTACGCAAATTTTCTCCATCCTACTCCTTGTCCTCGTCGTCTGCAGTGTGCTGGCCATGGCTGCATACATGATAAGCAGCTTAGCGGTAATGGGATTTGCTCAATTCATGTTGGAGTGGGTGGAGTGAATGTCGATTCTGCTGCTGACCACTCGACCGACCAATCAATTCGCTTAACTCGCTCGCTTTAGTATTATTCTCATCGCCCCTTTTAGCTAATTAAAATATGACAATTTTAAGCCTTTGATTCATCTTGCATGACATTTTTTGTTTTATTTTTTACTGCTTGATGCATGTATTCATTAATTTACTTTTGTGTTTAATTTATTTTTTTGTTTTTTATTTTTCTTTATGTTTGCATGTCCGTATATGATTATTTGCGTTCTTGGTTTTCGTTCTTGCACACTTTTGGCCTCGCCACCAATGTGTCCAGATTTGAAGAAGCATTTTCTGGTAAATCCCTCTCCAGTGACAGCGGGAATTGGTGCAAAGCAGGTGACCTTTCACTGTGATCCACCTGATGGAGACCCTACGCCCACTGTGTTCTGGATGAAGAACGATGTGATCATTATGGAGAGTGAGCCACGTGGCCTTTCTAGTCGACAACTTCCCGATGAGTTTCCTTTACCGCCCGGACTCGCTCACAATCAACGGCGAAAGAAAAGTGAGAGTCAAGGCAAGTCGACTACCGTAGGTCATCGGTCTCGCAAGTCGTCATCGAAACCTGTCGTCAAAGATGACCATGAAGAAGAGGAATATGATGACGATTACGAGGATGAAGACGAGGAGTTCGAAGAACCTAGCAAACGAAAGGAAGAAGAGGTGGGCGAAGGAGAGGTTTTACTTTCAAACCACTTTGATAGTGCAATGACACCACTCAACTACCGCATGGCTCCCAATCACTCGTTGATCATTCAAAGGGTTTCACCGGAAGATCACGCCAACTATACGTGTGGTGTGTACAATCAAGCTGGTGTGCGTTTTAGTCAGCCTGCTCTGCTCACCATCTTCGGTAAGATCTAGGCCACTGCCATCTTATCTTCACTTTTCAACCTAACCTCTACTGCTTCTCAAATGCTTTTTTATTTTAATCTAATCTAACTTAATTGTTTATCTTTGCACTTACACTTTCACTAACAATTTATGGGTTTTTATGGAATTTTTAATGGTTTATTTGAAGTGTGTTAGCAGTGTTTAATTAACGTGTTTGTCTTTCAATTTGATGTTTACAGTGAACGGCGAGTGGTCCAACTGGGGAACTTGGTCTCCGTGCATTATGAACAACGGCGTCAAGTGTGGCACAGGCACACAGAAACGCATTCGACATTGCAGGTAAGCTTTTAAGACGGATTTCAATTTTTGAGTTTTATTAATTTTAATCGTGAACAAAATGCAACTTAGTTCTCTACTAATGGAATAGCAAGTAGTCGATTTAGAGTAGTTTGAGAGTAGAGGGTAGTAGCGTTATCAAGAGTGAATTGGTCCGGAAGAGAGAGAGAAAGCGAGAGAGAGAGAGAGAGAGAGAATTTTAATGGATGTGCCATTAGCTTGCAATCCTAATTGATCGATAGCTGGGTGTTGATTGAAAAATTTAAATTTTGTATTGATAATTCAATTTTTTCTGGTCCTTCTGAAGCAATCCTGCCCCGATGAACAATGGACAGTTCTGTGTGGGCGAAGCAATGCAGGTGGCCGATTGCAATGTGCATTGCTCGCCAATCGATGGTTTCTGGTCGCCGTGGAGTGAGTATCGAGTGATTAGCCTCGGGACCTGTCGGCACTAACTGAATTGCGTTGTCACTGGCAGGCGCGTGGTCCACCTGCTCGCATGACTGCACCCAAGTTCGGCGACGCGTGTGCAACAACCCCTCTCCGGCTTACGGTGGGCTTGACTGCTTCGGGCCAGACTTTCTCGTCAAGAACTGCACCGGAGGACTGTGTGGCCGGATCAAGACTGCCAACGGTAAGCACCACTACAACTTAGCAAATTTTGTCAAGTTGAATGCATTTCGATGACAAGATGAGTGATTTGACTTGGCCAATTAGTTCCTGTCTCAAGTCGAACGAAGTCATTTGGTCAGTTTGTAAAGATAAACTATCCGATCACGTGGTTGTTCATTTATTTTACTTTATATACTATCAGACTGATTTGTGAACGCATTTGTGTGTGAGTTATAATCTTGGCGTTGCTTTCACCCACATCAACTTGGCGGGAGCGATGATAAATCCGGTTCGGCAGGCTAAGCCAGTTGGGCAAGAGAGAGAGAGGGAGAGTAAGAGAGGAAATCCATTAGTCTTGGATCGTTAGTGGGGGTGGCGAGGGGTATGGCGCGTGCAGGGCCATCCGTCAGACAGTAAGGCGCGCACTCAGTCACTCACTGGCTTGTCCATTACCCCGCGAGCCATCTTGACATCTTGAAGTTGCTGACACACAACCACAGTGAACCGAGCTGTGTCCACTCCCCTCTCCGTGGTGGGCCAAAGTAGATCCTTCCGAGGACTACCATGGTGGGATGAAGAAGAAGGCAGGAGGGGGCACTGGCACGGGCCTCGTCGTCTATTGTCTCCCGTGCCACTCAGACCCCGACGACGATGACGACTCATCAACTCAATACACAATTAACGAGATGAGGCAGACTTTACGACTTTTGCGGATGATTCATCTTCATGACCGACCAGTATTGCTTCTTGTAACTAGTGCTGGCTCGCGTTGGAATGACGAGTCGGTCAGCCGGACAGATGGATCGATGTTGTTCACCCGGGCGGTCTTTCACTGCACGAGTCGGGTGGATGAGCTCTGTGCGTCTGTGCCTTGCTTCGCTAGAATGCAACCCTCATCACACGACAAGCAATCTCATTGTGGCATTGGGGGAACCCTTTGCAAGCAATCCCACTGAATAGTGCCAGTGATGCGGAGGCACACAGATGACAAATGTCTTTGTTTAGGCGCCACCACTCCGATTCATACAAGCAAATCAAAATATAATTTGGACAAGATTTAGCAAATTACTCGCTCTCTAGCATCACTATTGCATCCTGGTGCCAATTGCAAAATGCATACACTTTCTTCCTCATTCTCTCTCAGTCATGTAACAATGACAGGCTCTTCATTTAAACTTGAGCTACTTTGAACAAATTGAAAAGTAATTGTTTGAACTTGGGTCCGGTTTCTAGATCTCGCTTGCTTGCTAATTCTTTCTTTGTTTGCGCTTGCTGTAAAACAAATACGGCGGTTGATAGAGAAAAAGTGAAAGAATGAGTGAGTGAGTTAGTGAGAGAGAGAGAGAGAGAGAGTGACAGACAAATCCGTTCGCGGAACATCACGACGGTGGCTTTGGGTTCCAGACAGAGCAAACAATCGAGATTTGTTTTGTTGTGTTGTGTTGTGTGTGTGTCAGAGGGCACAAGTCGGTGGCTCGAGCATACATTGCACCGCGGTACTGAAGGTTCGAAGATCGAGTTACTAGTGAGAAGGGGGCACGCGTTGCGCGTAACTCGAGAGTACTCTCACTCAGTCTCGAGACGTGCCGCTCGATTTGCACCCCTCGCTTTCTCTCGAGTTTATTCTCAAGGTTTAGCCACGGACCATTGCAAGAGTGATATTCAAAAATAGTGTCTCTCGCTTTCATATCAGTTGGTGACATCTGTTTGGTGGGGGAGAGTATCGGCGAGGGAGCACAATTTTGAACATCAAACCGGATGCTAATCCTTCTTTCCTCCAGTGCAAAGTACCAACTTGTGATTCGATTGTGTGATCGATATTGAAAGCGATGTATTTATTGTATCTCAATTTCCCTTTCCTAGATAGTTTTCTATTTTTTAACGCGCAAAAATATTAAAAAATAAAGAGAGAGAGAGAAAATAAATCTTATACATACACAATCTTGCCAAGTTTATTTATTTAAATTATGATTAATGATGACAAAGTTATGATGAGTTTATGTGTGAAGTGGGTTTTGAAATACTCGCACTTCAGTTTAGATATGTGTCTCGGGAAAGTTAGTTTCTTTCTCTCTCTCTCTCTCTCTCTTGCCGGATAGCTCCCCATCGTATCTTTAGTTTTGTAGATTTGTTGGTTTTTTAATTTAAAATTCTATCAGTTCTGGTGTGAGAGAAGCATTGGGGGCGCGGCTCCATTAGTGTCGGTGTCAGATGTCGTGCCATTAGTGCGGTGTGGAGTGGCTCCCGTGCCACTGTCACACTAGGTCCGGTCTCAGGATCTTGTTGGGCACATTCTGTGAGTGATAGAGAAAGAGAGAGAGAGAGAGATGTGCGCGCGAGCGAGAGAATGGAATTTCACACTTAACTGCAGTCTAATTGGATTCGGTTGAGGCACGAGTGGGGACGATGATGTTTCAATTGGAACTACGACGTGAGCTCAAAAGGAGAGACAGAGAGAAGGATGCTCGCACGTGGGGGGAAACTAATTGAAATGACGAGTGAGACGAGCTAACGAGCCGTGTGATGGACGCCACCGGCTCACGGGTACTAAGTGCACCAGGGTGAGTGGCACCTGGTGTTGCCATGCAACTTGTCTCTCCCCCCTCAATTTGGTTAAAATAGCTTCCATCAAAATTTCCCATTTACAGTCACTTATTACAATAGACAACTTGTTTGTAAAGGACAATTCTTACAGATCATCAGAAACGGGCCCAAGCCAACTGGTAGACAATAGTTTCTCAAAGGTGTGTAAACATTTGTAGTTTGACAGAAAAGTAGAGAATATTTTCTTTGTTTCGATTCAATACTATCTAACTTGACTAAAGTACTGTTTGTAAAGAGATGACTGAGTCGATAACAAGTTTAATACTGCGATATCATAATCATAATGTGCCTCAGTGAATAATAACCTAAATAGCACTTAGTATGATACTTAAAGTGAATTGACCCACAACACTGAATGGGTGGGTTGTGCAATTGAACAGTATCTTTCTTCTTCTTCTTATTTATATATATTTAGATAGATGATTACTTTTATTGACTCTTACGGTTTATCTCTCTTTCTTCAAGATGGTAGGATTTGTGGCACGAATTTCCCTTTCTCTACTACCTTGATATCGCTTCACTCAGTGCCTTGCCGCTCGGGTCAGGTGATTTATGATCATTGCACCGTTTGGACTCACTTGCCACTGTCAGGTGTGTGTGTGTGTGTGGTGAGACACGAAATCAATTAAGACACTTGGCACACCGGAGTGACTTCTGGAACCGGAGGAGAAATCAGACGGTGGAGGCACATAAATAACTGAGGCGGCACGCAAAGTCAATACTCTCGTGCCACCCGAACAGATGTTCTGCTCCGGATCTTGCCGGTATCGAGGGAATACCAGACTTGAATCTGCCTTGCCGTTTGGGAACGCGCGACGTCTTGATGCATGACTGCCTTCCTTGCCATGCTAAGGCATCCAACGGAGATCTAAATCTTAGCTTTATATCTTTTGCTGCTGAAAAAATAAGCCCTTGTGCAACTTAGTAGCAGCAATAGAGCAAGGTAAACTGATGTCACTTAGGAATTGGTTAGATACAACAACGTTGTCTGTGTTTATGAGTTAGCTCTTACAGGCCAGCTTGACGTTTGATGGCGTTGCGGATTGGAGTGTGCATGTGTATGTGTGTATGTGTATGTGTGTGTGTCAATCCATTTAGACACAAATCGACGCTACGATGAGATTGCTGTTTGCCACTCTTGCTCAAATCTGTTGGTCTTTGGTTTGATTTGGGAGCGGTACCAAGTGATGGTGCCGGGTGCGCACGAGATGTGTGTTTGGCGCGGTAATTGCGTGTCTGACTGACATCTTGACAGAGAGGTAGGGAGAGGGCCGTGTTGGAACCCGCGCCCGATGGCTGCCCGTGTTGCCTGTCATTGGCCAGTAATGCCCACTGACAGGACACTCGTTTTGCATGGCACGAGGTACTGCTCTGTGGTCAGTCTGGTCAAGCACCAAGGCAAACACTTGTGCTAAATTGATATTACTTGCTGTCTTACTCAATATCCAATCATCTTGATCAATTTCAATCTAGTTTTTTGAGGTTTTCTTTGTCAAAAATGTTTCTGATTTAAGTTATATTTTTTACAGAGGACACATTCCCAATGGCAGCACATCCCAAGACTTCACAATCAAACGAACAAATCTATTTCTTGATTATTTCGATTCTTGTTTTGATTATTTTGAGCTTTGTAGTATACATCGCCCTTCGATTTCACCTGCATCGTCGACGGCAGCACGTCAAGTCGTTTCATTGGATTGGTGATGCTACGCCTGGAACTACAGTACTTGGCCCCACTGACCGTGCTGACCCCGAAGAAGCCCAGGGCATGTTACTCCTTTTACAACAAGGTAACACAGGGTCACGTCTTTACAAGCCATCCCCACACCACTATCAACAATCATCGCAAAGCAACCACTACCCACTAGAGCCTATAACTCGCTCGCCCGCACTTGACAAGTATCAACTGATCTCTCGACTCAATTCGAACAACAACAATTTGGACCACTTTTTGATGCCCTCAGGCCAACAAGGCCCTCCACAAGCCCCACTGCCAACAATTCCCTCAGTCAATTCGCTTAGTACCAACAAGTATGAGGAACCAACTACACTGTTTCACTCGCCCAGTGCTGCGCGTTCAACACATCATGCATCCACTACACCGCCGGGTGGTTCATCTTCACAAGGCACTGGCACTTCTACTACCACAGCCACTATCACCACGTCAGACTCATCTGAGCCAGACTATGCAGAGCCGATGGTACCCGGGTCAGGCAGTCATCCACCACCTATCAGCGTTCCACCTCTCCCACCCGGTCAATCTCCACGTTATAGTGGTGGGTCTACCTCCAACTCGTCTTCTCACTCAGGTTCGGGCTCAACTGGCTCTTCAGATGTGAGCTCCCTCTGTGGACGCCATGAGAAGTTTATTAAGCTAACGTCTGAAATCGTGCGCTTCGGACACTTTTCGTTGATGCCAAAGCTAGGCGTAGGCGTATATCTCACACCCAACGTGTTTCCTTCTTTGAATCGACTTGAGTCTGATACCTACTTGCGGTATGGAGTGGACACGAGTGCACGAAGTGTCGGCCACTGCTCGCTCAGCTCGGTTCTTACTGTGAGCTTCTCCAAACCGGTGAGTGAGCTTCACCGCCCACTCGTGCTCTGTTTTCGTCACTGTCTCTCGGTGCCACTGCTGAAACCATCAGATAACATTAGCGATCGACTTGGTCAACACGTGGTAGTACTTTGGCAGCCCTCTGATTCACGCAGCCACGGTGACACGTGGATTGAGATAGTGCGTTACGGCGAAGAGAATCTTAACACGAGCAGCTATTTGCAGTGTGATTCGAGCTTTGCTTATCTGGTCACCACTCTACTGGGCCGTTTTATGCTGGCAGTGAGATCACCTCCGGGCAATGATAACGACTCGGTTCAAGCTCCTCTACTCAGCTCGCCCTATCTCTCATGTCCTCCTGATCTATCCAAGCTGGTCAACTTTGCCATTACTGTCGAGCAACTAAGCTCTAACGAGCATTTGGTCAAGGTTTTTGTGTACGACCATCTGCCCGCTTCGAGTTTGATGCTACGCAACGAGTTACCATCAAGCTCGACTTTATCTACTTTGTTGCGAGTGATGATTGGTAAGATAGACCAGTCAGGCCGAACAAGCACTTCCGTTTTACGACTCTCGCCTCGCGCGGGTAATACTCTCTGCTTTGAGCTGCAACTGAGTGGTGATTCAAAAAAGAGACGAATTAAAGGCATGCGGCGCATGGAAATTCCAATTGGACATCTATGGTCCGCGGGTCCCAACTCTTTGCTCCACTGCTCTTTTGTGGTGGTGAACAGCGAAGGAGTCAGTACCAGTCCAGGCTCAGGCTCTGATCTCGAAGTTGTGGGCGAAGACGAAGATTCGTCTGATTTGCTTAGCTGTGGTCCTTCATCGCCAACCTATGAGAACAGTCCGAGTGGGTCGCGTCGAGCACACTCGCGTTCCAATTTACATTACGAAGTGCGAGTGTGGCAGAAGGCAAGCGAGGTAAAGCCACGCCGAGGTGGTCTTGGTGATCAAGTCCTTCTTTCTCGTACCAACATGCTTCGCGTACGCCAGATTCCGGGCAACGTGTCACAGTACTACCTAGAAGACTCACTGCATTTGTTGAGTGATACCGAAATGACCATTCGTGGCGAACTTGTGCACCACCTGGACAAGCCGCGCAGTGATCAGCTTGATTGGAGGCAACTGGCCAGTGTGTGCCATTTTGACCACTACTTACCCTTCTTTGCCAGTCAACCCTCTCCCAGTACCCAGATCATGGAGTTGTGGGAAGCGAGAGTCTTTCTTGAGCTAATGCTTCAGAGTAGCGAGCAACGTGCCCGAAAAGGCTACACTTCGAGTGCTGTTTGCACGCAACAGCAACACCAGTGGCACGAGCTCTTCTACTCTAAGCTCGTCCATCTTCTGCAGACTATCCAGCGCACTGACCTCATTGATGTGATACTCTCGCGACAACTCCGTTGAGCGACAACTCCAAAGTGCCTTGTCCACCTCTTTGTCTCACTTGCAATCCTCTTCTCTCCCTTTCACCCTTGTCCTTTCAACTTTTGACCGATACCCTTGGATCTGTGTAATTAGTATCTCTCTCTCTCTCTCTCTCTTTGATGATCTGTACATACATTGTTTTTGACTTGACTTTACATGTTATTTTTTGTTTTAATAAAATGAATTTTATCCTTTATTACTAATATATGGTTGTTTATATCTTTTTTCGTTAATTTATAAAACATGAAACTTAAGGACGAATTGCTAAAAAATAGTTGAGATGTTACTGCCATCTATTGACTTAAATTCAATTTATTACTGTATTAGTGTAATTCATAAATTAACTTCCAGATGGCGCATCGTGTTCTATTGTTTTCGAATAATGTATCGAAAATGTATAGTCGGAAAAATACACTTAAAAGTGCACTGATTGTTTTCTTAAATAAACTGTCGCCTACTGTCCTCCAGATTTTCTTTCTCAGTGCTTTAGTGAGTAAAGAAAGCCTTGGTTAATCAAGAAAATTAAAGATTTAAGAAATAACAATTTAACGATTAAAATTCTCAATTTATATGGACTCAACAGAATCATTGCGGAATAATAATGATTATAAATATGTCTGTTTATGTTAGGTTATACGTGAACCGTGATGAAAATTGATTTTTTAACTTTAAAAAACAGATTTCTACTTTATGACTTGCAACAATAACATCTCTCATATTCAAAAGATACATATTTTTTAACAATTTTTATAAAATAGGGCTCTTAGTTTAATCCAACTCCTGAAAAAAACTGCACTTAGCTCTGAAAGTAACATTTAATTGGTCTTAAAGTGTTGTTTTTCTTACAATTCGATTTTCGATTGGATTAAGCTGAGATCCCTATATAAAACGATATAACAAGAAATTTTCTTTATTTTAAATAATAACAATTTATTTTAAAAAATATAAAAACACTGTAATCTATGAAAAAAATTATGTGACTGGTTAAAATTTTGACAATTCGGGTTCTCGATATAAACTTTAGTTAAAAAATTTTCTCTGCCAGATGGCACTAGTAGTCATATTTTTTTAAAATAAGTTTAAGTCACAAATGCACAACCTTTAAGGATGTTAGCTACAAGTGCAAAAATTCATAATTATTAAATTATTAAATCACACAAATGATATTCCCAAGCCAAGTGAATAACAAAGAGATCAATATAACAAAGAAAAAAATGAAATTTTATTTTGTCATCATATTTGAAAAAATTAAAAACAATTAAAATATATAGAATTGCAAATAGTTTGATGAGATTTTTGTTTATTCGCGTGTGAAAGTGTGTAGAAGAGAGAAAGAGAGAGAGAAAGGAAAAAATAAGGAAAAAAGAGAGAATGAGAAAAGAAAAGAAGAAAATCGGTTGATGAATTATTGCTTTGATTGGAGTGTGTTCATATGAAAAATGAAGATGATGAAGAAAATGATGAGGAGAAGAGGAAGAAGAGGAAAGAAAAAAGCAGAGATGAGAGCAAACGAGGAAGGAAAGTGAATGAGTTAGTGATTCCAGATTAGGATAGAGAGAAAGAGAGAGAAGTGTGTCTTATGTGTGTGTGTGTGTCATTGAGATTATTGCATAATAATGCCAAAAGGAGATTATTGCTGATTCGAGATCGAAACGGCCAAACTGGTGCCAAATGAAGGAAAACTTAATTCCTGTGTCTGTCTGTCTTGTCAGTGTGTGTGTAGAAATGAAACACTCGAAAATAGACGAGATTTACCACAGTATCAAGAGGGATATCAAGATCATCAAAGATGACTCATATCTCGCCGTTTGTACTGATCAAATTCCTCACTGTTTTGTACGCACACGTTTGTTGTTGCACATCCGAGAGACACTGAGATAGAGATAGAGAGAGAGAGAGAGAGAGAGAGAGAGAGAGATTTGTGATTTTTTAGTTATATGTGTGGGTGTGTTTATATGTTGTGAAATATGATGAAAGAGTGTGTGTGTCAAGCACAAGATGAGACACAGACAAGAATTGTGAAAGAAAATGATGAATAGAGGATGAAGAGAAAAAGAATAGAATAGAAACATAGAAATGCAGATTAGCAGAATATATATATAATATAATAATCATAATAATAATATGCAAGAGAGATAGAGAAGCAGAGATAAAGAAAATATGAGAATGTCAATGTGTGAGTTGGTTAGGTGAGAGAGAAAGAAAAAAGGAAAAGAAAGAGAGGAAGAGTTCCAATCATCATCAGAAGAAAAAATTGGTTAATAATGCATCATCCATAATGATGTGGTGAGATAAGAAAAAATTGATGAGAGGAGAGAATGCACAAAATAATAATAATAATAATAATAATAATAACAAAAAAAGAAGAAAAACAATGGTTTAATTGAGAAAAGAGAGAGAGAGAGAAAAAAAATGAATTCAAGATTTGTACAAGAGAGAAAAAATAAAAGAAAAAACAGAAAAATAGGGAAGAAGAAAAACATAAGAATAAAAATATCAAAAAAATAAACAAATGATAGAGTGTGTTTATGAGTGTGTGTGTGTGTGTGTTGGTGTGTAAAATTTAGAAGAGGGAGGAAACGGAAATGGTGACTTGGAAGTGAGTCAACTTGACCAAGCTAGGTCGATTGCAGGTCAACTCCGCACACACTGTGTCGCCATTGAGGAAACCAGAACAAAAAATAAGTACAGCAGAGAGAAAAGAGAGAAGAGGATTAAAGTGAAGTGTGAAGTGGTCATAGTCTGAGAGAGAGAAGTTTAGAAATAGACGTGACTCGGTGGCATTACGTCATGCGAGATGGAACCAGTCAAGCCCGCAGGAAGAAGCACACTAAGTGTGTGTTTTGAAGTAGTGAACTTTTGGGTGTCACTCTGAACAGAAAATGCAACAACCTAGCCAGGTATATCTCTCATCTTGAAATATGCGCGCTCGTAGGTGTGGGCGTGTGTTTGTGGTGGTGTTATAAATTTTCATAGAATAGACAGCAAAAAATAGAACATAAAAATGAAAAAATAAAAATAAAATAATATATAATAATAATAATTTAATGGTTTGTTGATAATGGAGTAAAAGGAGATAATAAAATATGATACAGAAAGTGTGGGTCGTGGTGACCACTGTTTGGTGGTTTGGTATAGTGTGTGTCTGTGGGTTTGGGTTCGGTGGAACTGGTCATTCGGGGTTGGCGCGTGTCACGAGGTCACACTGCCCGGAACAGAATAAGAGAAGCCGAAGAGAGAAAGAGAGAGAGAGAGAGAGAGAGAGAAACACAGAAAAAGATAAATAAAACAAAAGAAAAACAAAAACAAGAAGACTGATTCATATTAATCAAAACAAAAAATGGAAATAAATAAAATTCGGGTGGTTAAAACTGGAAAGATTATGGTAGGGGGATTGTGTGTGTATATGTGTGATAGTATTAGTGGTAGGTAGTGGGTGTGTCAGTCAGTCAGGTTGGATAGATGGAAATGAGTTTGAGTACTGCGCAGTCGTTTAGGTCTGATATGTGGCCAGTGTGTGTGAGGTGGTGTGAGTGGGTGTGGTGGTGTGGATGTTGTGGCCGCAGCTGCTGGTGCTGCAGTGGTGGTAGTGCTCCTGATGACTAACTCGACTGCAGTGGCGAGGTGTGTCCGGGAGAGTCCAGTGGCACGGCTTGCAGAGACAGACAGCGACAGCAAGTGTGAAGATGTGGTGGCTGCCCGATGCTTTACTCGTAATGCCAAAGCACCTCTGTCTCACACACACACTGTGTCCCGGACCCTGGTGGTTTTATCAAATCACGATTTTATGGCATAAAAGTAGGGATTCGGAACAAAGCCTGCAAAGGGTCGATCAATGCATGAGTTATTGGCTTTCATCACACGAACAACGCAAACGCTTGCAGTAAATGAAATAGTGTGTGTGTATGTGTGAAAGAGTAAGAATATGCAAGTTGGAATGATGAAAGAGGAAAAAAGAAAAAAGAAAGAAGGATGGGTCCGATCGGTAGCGAAAGTGAGAGAAAAGGAAAAAAGAGCAAAAGATAAACGCATAGATAGAGAGTGGATCGAGGAGCTCGCATCGCTCCTGGTTTGACTCGTAATGACTAGCCTAGTGCCAAAGGGACTAGAGGGTGCTCCACTAAGAAGTATGGGTTGAGGTTGGCTGCAGGAAGAGCTGCTGCTGTGACCTCCTCAGTAAACGAAGGGAAGATGGCTGACTGAGTGAAACAATCAGGTGTGATTTGTTAGTGGAGCAGTTTGCAGCGAGGCGAGTGCGTCGGCACGGGAGCAGAGACCAGAGAACGAGAGAAAGAGAGGAAACAATCATGGTTAGCAGAGGGGAGATAGTACCGAAACGACACTACGCACAAGTGCACAACTTTGACTAGTAACTCGCCTAGAGACCTAAGCCTAGATGCCACGTGGGCGTCTGTCGGTGTGCGACATGGTGCCGGCAAACCAATTGAGCAGCACGCATCGACCGAGCAGCCACCTACCTGCTGAGCGAGCGAGAGCTACCGAGTCAACCCGAACGACCACAACACCACCAACCAGACTGCCAGACTAGTGCCAGACAGCCCAGCATTGACACCTTCACCGGCACTCACTTTACCGGATACGTGCGCGCACAGACATAGTGAGTGATCAAGCATTTGGAACTGAGAGTGAGTGAACAAGAGAGAGATTGTATATATCAAAAATAGAATAAAATCACTCTGAGGTTGGGATGCGGCAAAAGTTTAGGGAGAAGAGTCATGAAAAAATCAAAGTAAGAAAATGAGAATGAAAGTGGTGGGGCGCAAGAAAATATATGAACATGGAAGACATCGGACAATGACTGGGATGTGTGATGGGTGGGTAAAGTGGGTGCGCGCACGCCTCTCGGCAGCCATCGGGTGATGCAATCGAGATGACTCTCACCACCAATCGCCCATTAACGATCGAATTGCTCACTCACTGACAGTGGGAAGATGCCCGCTGAGCGAATTAAAGTGAGGCAAAGATGTATATGTACATAGCTGCACTGAATCTGACATTGAATCCAAATATTCAATCATAAACAAACACAAGTTTTGTTCATATCACAAGAGGTTATGACTTGACATGGTTTGCACTGTTGCAAGCGGATAGACCAAAAGCCACAGCCCATGGAAAATCCTCGGACCTGCTGACTGACTGATTTGAAATGATGTTGTGTGATGGGCGTGTAGTAGAGTGTGCCATTGGGAGTGGATGTGTGTTGCCGTGTGCGATGGTGGGGGCGTGCAAAGGAATAGGAGTCAAAATGAGTGGGGAGTGTGGTCAAAATAGTGAAAAGAAAAGAGAAGAGAAAGAATGAGTGAGTGGGGAGTGTGGTCAAAATGTCCATATTTGCTTAATATAGAGGGTTAGACGCGCAGCTTGTGCGGGCCTGCAGTGAGGTGGTGGTGGCCCATCATAATATCGTTCACTTGATGCCCGGTCGCGAAGCTGTGGCCGCCGGGTTGCTGCGGTGCTGGCTGCTGGTGGCTGTTGAGGGTCAGACCGTTCGTCGCAGCTGCGGTGCCATTGGTGGCTGCCGCAGAAGCGAACATTTGACTAGGCAAGAATGGTAAACAGTAGCTTGACACGGGCAGAACTCCGTCGACGCTACCTGCAGGTGAGTGAGTAAAACGATGCCAAGATTTAATGCTTGCAAGCATCGAACTGGCTGACTTGCTGGAGCCGAATGGTGGCACATGGCCGAGCTCCAGTGTCTCTGCCGCGCAGTGTGGTCTCTACCTGGGTGGGCGGTGGCTGCTGCTGTCTAGCTGCTGGCTGTGGTCTACGCGTGTACGGTCTACATGAGAGAGCAGTGGCAGTGGCGAGCATTGCTCTCCCAATGTGCCTTCTGCTCTCTCAAAGTGGCCCAAAGTGATGGGGTGGGCGAACTAGGGCGGCGCCAAGATAAGACCGACGGTCTACGAGCGATAAACTGGTGTCAACCAGTCACTTACCAGTAAAGGGGTAGCCGGTGAACGGGTAACTCGGGTATCCACCGCGACCCGCGTAGCCAGGGTAAGCCGGGAAGCCTGGATGAAGAGCAGAGAGGGAGAGAAGCAAAAAGTGATCTTGGTTAGCATACCAACGGTTATTTAACTCCAACTGTTACTAAGGCACAACAACGACAAACGACAGAGGTGATTACGAGCCGCTAGTGAGTTCGAGCGAACCGATTACAAGGCAAGTACGAGTTACGAGGCAACAGTACCACACATGCACTCTGGCCGCTACTGACTGAGTCTGGCGAGCTACTATAGTAATAGTATAGGACAAACCAAGTATCGAACGATCATTACTTGGCGAGCAAGCGTGTTCGAGTGAGAGGCCGCGCGTCAAGTCAGGCCCTCCGCTGCACAGGTGGTAGATGGTTTTAGCAGAGGGAGGTATGCAAGCGCCTCTGGTTGCTTCTGGGTGCACAGTAAAGGGACATGGCGTTAGTCAGTGGCGGTCAAAGAGTGTGGTAAACAATCAAAGAGGCGGTGTCCGCACAAAAATTGTTGTCACAACGCTACAATGCTTCGCTGGCCCAAGAACTATGGGTCCGGAACGCAACAGTGCGATGCGTGTGGCCCTGCTCGGCTCGTGTGCCACTATCTCCGCTCGATTCGGGCCCACCACCTCCATTCTCCCAACCACTCCGTTATACTATCGGTGAAAATAATGACGAAGGAGATAATTAAGTTTTCGATTCGATACGGCGCTTGTTTTCCATCTGTTGTGTTAGTATAGGTGGAAAAATATGTGGCACATCCATGGACAAGAACGGTGAGTGGGCTTGCCTTCAATTAGATTATCGGCTTGGAGGGAAAGTTAGATTGGTGCGCGTTGAGTCAACTAGTTTCACACTGTGATCTAGACTCCGCGGTGCTATTCAACTCGTCACCGGCATCAACTAACTGCCGCATCACCTTTAGACTCAACTAGATGTGTAAAACCATCATCACCTCAGTTAGTTTGGTGCATTCGGATCAACTCGAGATGGCAGTGAGGCGAAACAATTAACAATCTAGCCATTCGGACGAAGCATCTAGTGACTGATGCACTGGTGACGACACACTAATGACGCGCATTAGACGGGCCTAAGACAATGGCTAGACCTAATCGGTGGCCGTTGCAAGCGGCTAGTGAACGGCCTCATTAGGCCACAACAGCTCACACTACCGAATCGAGTCAACTACTGAGAAATTTTCGACAGGATCTTTTCTTGGTCTAATCAGAAAGCAAACGCACAAGAGAAGGGAGGAGAGATAGTACGCTAAGGCTCTCGGAGATGTTGTTATCGAGAAGACAAGCGGCTCGCTCCACCGGGTCCGTGTCCGGCAGCACAGTAGCGAGCAATGCAACGAACAATCGGACCTGAGCGAACACTAATCGTGATTTAATGTCGCCCGGAACGGTCTGCATGTCCATTGTAATGGGCCGAGCGAGTCGTGTTGCTATCAACCGTCCAGTGCATTAGAGAATGATTTGTACTGAGCCAGCGAGGCAAAGAAGACTAGAGTGGGAGCGACGACGAGCCGGGACGACGACGATGGCGAAGAGGACACTGAGAGTGCATTGTTTTGTCTGACCAATCGAAGCGACAGTCCACATGAACAAGATAGACGGATGGAGAGAGAGAGAGAGAGAGAGAGAGAGAGAGAGAGAGAGAGAGAGAGAGGGACAGCTTGCTGCGGGCTGGCATGCTTTGCATAAATCAGTGCGCGCTGGGCTGACTGCAGTGGCGGCCACACAGTCTGCCACTGCCAGCGACACAAAGGGCCACTCCACCCAGCTGAGCCAGCTCACCCGCACCCACCAAGCCAGAATCAATCGAACCAGTGAACTTAACAAGAGATGAGCGTGCCAGAGAGTGCCAGTGGAACCAATCGAACTCGGTCACTTGACCCAAACGGGTTCGCGAGCCGGACTCCAAGAAGATACACACACACACACACGCACACACACAACAAACACACTCAGAAGACGAGCCAAAGAATGAGAAGCAAACGGAGCACACATACCATCTATTCCTCCAAGCGGCCAAACAAGTTCTTAAAAAGAGAGAAAAAGCGGAGAGAAAGGCACACGAGTTAGAAAACATGAAATTACATGGAGCCAGAGCAGGACACGAGGCAAGCTCGTAAAAGTATAGTTACCTGTAGCACGGCTGCGTGACACATTGCTCGGCATCATCACCTCTTTGGGCTGAGCCTTCTTGCATTCCACCTAGTGAAACAGAATATTATTGTAGATTCTAACAAACAATTGAGTAGTAAAACAAACAAACTCACCATCTTGTTGTTGATCTCATGGAAGTGCACCTCGCACACCTTGTCAACCACTTCCTCGCTTTCGAAAGTGACAAAGCCAAAACCTGCAAATAAATACGTAAACATTATTACCAATATATAGTTACCATTAGAATCACTATTTTTATTAATTCAGTAATTGAATTCAAATGCCAGTATAGAGTTTCAAGCTATTCATGGGTAACATGAGCCTAAAAGTTTTGAAACAAGAAAAAGGAATCGCAAATACCATAGTAAACTTCTATTTTTCCATATATAAACAATGGAATTTTTGGTTAAAAATTTCCAATACAGGTGAGCTTCCGAGTGTATAAAATAGTTTTGTAAATATAATGAACGAGATTGGATTCTTGGTAAATTGCAGAGTATGCAGTGAAAATGGCACCAATGAGAACGACCGCAGAGAAATCTCGGTGAGATGTTAGCTCAAGGATTCCATATAAATTATCGTTGTCAAGTTATTTCACTCGTCTCCCCCGTAGTGACAATAGTTTAAAGTAAGCGAGAAAATGTCTACAGTATCGAGTGAGAGAAAAAATGTCGACTGCTGTGGAATGCATTAAAGAAGTATCGGCTGGACGAGCTCGAGTCAGCCAGCCAGGAGAATCATAAATAATTGTCATCAATAATAAATGTTCCGTCTATCTGGACCTTGCACGGGGAGGGAGAAAAGTGAGAGAAAAAAGGGGAAGGCGACAGTGATATTGTGTCCGAGCCGGCTCAAAGAACCAGATTTAATTGTATTATACAAGGGTAGATAAAGAAATATACTGAGTAAGCGAATGTTGTAGGAAGAGGGGTCAGAAAATAAAAAACTACTATCGCCGTGTTAGATGGCAGGAAGCCGCGACAGCAAGCCAATGGTTCTACTATTGCTGCTGCCAGTTTTAAATGTGAATTAATAAATGATGATGTGCCGTCACCGGGCCACCTTGTTGTTCTAAGACATCTCGCCAACTACCAGTGTGTGTGTGTGTGTGTGAGAGAGATAGAGACAAAGCAAATGTTTTAAAGTTTGTCCTACGCGCGTTCCGCAAGAGCTTGGACGACTAGAGGACATAGCAACGGCATCAACGGTAACAAGTGCAATTTGATTAGAAGCAATTTGTATTTTAATGCAATTGTTGTGTTCAGAAGGTGGGACAGCGTGCTTTCTACTCCTACTATACTGTCCAAGGCTCTACAGACACCTATTGAGTCTCACGACGGGACCACACTAAGAAATGTCTCTCTCTCTCTCTCTCTCTTTCCCACTTTTTTCATGGTCCCAATTGAATTATTCTAATAAAATCGCACACTAGTCAGAAAGTAAAAACGGACTCGAGCAACGCAATGCCGGACAACAATTAGATTTAGATTTTAGATCCAAGAAAAAAATTTTAAAAAATAGTTTTATAAAAAAAATTTTATAGTAAACAATCTGACCATTTTCAAATTAACATAAAGCAGGCTTTTAAGCCAATTATACTAAAATATTCATCTAGGGATAATACTAGTTGTAAAGTACAAATTGTAATTGTCTCAAATTAAATAATGAGTTCATAAAAAACCAAAACCATCCAAAAATTGACTTTTCAAATAAAAAAGCCATACACTAGTTTGTATTACAATTATTACCAAGAGAAGTAATCAAACGAGTATACCAATCAAAAATGTCAACCAAAATTAAGTTCCGATTGTAGTGCAGCACTGTGATGATTGTACTACACAAAGGCCTGGAATTATAAAGTACACTCAGATAGAGTTGAAAAGAAAGAGAGACAGTGGGCAATTCATTACATTATCTAGTCCGCCTCAGTCTCGCAGCAATGGTGCACAATTGTCTCTTGCTCACTGGGGCTAGATGCTCATCCTTGCTGGTGCAGATCCATCCATCCGAGTGCGCGCCATCGAGCAATCTAGCGAGCTCGGGCGTACCGATCGATTGAACACACAGGCCAATGCCGAGTCTGAGGCGGGAGGACGCCAAACGGAGCAGCACCGATTCCATTATTGTTGATTTATTTATCTTTCAAATTGAACTTTGCTGGTAGTGATGCGCGTCTGCCAGTGACACACACACACACCGCACAGCTCACTCAGCTCACGGACCAATCAGTCCTCACCGCCATACGCTTTGTTATTTGGCTTGCAAAATTTATCGCCAGTTGTGGTCACCCCGTCCGCTGTGTGTTTGACTAATCACTCGTGAGCGATTAGTCAAACACAGGTATGTACATATATTAATACATCTCTACTACCGCGTACTAAGCGCGGTCAAGTTTGAAACAATCAAGCTGAGTGAATTGACTAGTGCAATATATAGACTTCTGAACCAGACTTAAAGTAGAAACCAATGAAGCCTCCCTCCCTTCTGCTGGCAAGCATAGTACTGTCGATCATTGTTGTAAACTCAAAATTCACTCTCCTTCTACCTTATATGATAGATTGGTTTTCGTCATTCACTCATACTCACTCTAATTGAGGTGTCAAAAACAAAAGATTATCAATCATTTTCGGTTACTACATGACGGTGAAAATGTTAGGACACAACATATACAGAAATACAAAAAGCATAGAGAAGAAGTTCAAACTAGTTAAGTTGGAGAAAGCCATGTAGATATAATTCAATTTGAACACAACGTGATGCTATCGTGAATCTATACGTCGGAAAGAATGTAAAGACCTAGCTAGAGAGATGTGAAATGCCGATGGGCAGTGATCCCATTACTCACCTCGGTGACGGTTGGTCTGCTTGTCAAACATCAGCATAGCATCCTCGATCTGTAGGGTAAAAACAAGAAGTGAGTGTGATTAGTATGCTAAGCAAGAAAAAGCGCCTGTAAGTATGCCGCACGGCACTGCATTAAATCTCCCGACTCGAGTAGTGCCAACTCACTATAATTCTACCAACAGCAGCAGCACTGAAAAATTGAAGTTAACAAGTTCGGTCGATCATTATTAAACTTTGTTAAAAAACCACCTAGTTCAGTAAGACCTGTTTTCTTCTTTCGCCAATCATTAGCGCTTAGAAAATCATTAAAGAGAAGTACGATATAAGTACTAAAATAGTCTAGAAAGGACAAAAACTTGTTGCTACATGGTGGCAGCGTGCTGGTGGCCGAGTGAAGCGTTTTAACATTGAGTTAATTAAATCCGATTAGCAGCAGCAAGAGACTGAGAGAAGGAGCGAGTACTATTTGTGTGGCTGCATTGACTGCCTAGCAGTACTACAAAGTGGCACTACTTACAGTCTAATGAATGGCTTGTGTTGAGTGTGGCCGCCACATCGACTTGGGTCTTGGCACCACTACTGCCACAACTGTTTTGGGCCACTGTCGCTGCCCTATGAATTATTCACTCCACAAGCCTTTCAATTTTCACTCCTCATTCTCGCTTTTCACTTTTGAAAACGTGCGGTGTAGCAAAAAAAACTCTATCATTTGCTGTATTTCACTGAAGTAGTAGAGACAAAGCGTGTGGATGCTAGTGTGCTAAGTTCAATTGAATAGAGCGTTTTCTCTCCTCTTTTCAAAGTGCAAAAAAATAGGGTAAAAAATATAAACTTGCACAACACCAACTTGAAAGCAAGTGTGTATCATGACGATTGAGCAAGAGAGCGCGCAACGCAATTAGCACAGCTCTACTTGCCAGACTCTAACTGTAAGTGTGTTGGTTAAACCCGTTGAGACTTGAAATGTGTCTCTGGGCACATCGCGAAAGCGCAAACCAACCAACAAACAGCACAGGTGCGCGCATAGCCAAACTCCCTCTTGGCGTACTAGTGAATAATTGAAGGCAAACAGATTGTGGAAACGCGGCAGCCCTGCCAGTGCTAGTGCTGCTGGTGATGCAAAGAAGTGCGCGCCACCAAGCATCAAATCATATCGGTGGAATGTTGCCCGAGCGTGCTGCCAACCGAGCCAGTGAGGATGACACACGTCAAGCCGATTAGGTGGGGGTACTGAAGAGTTGACGGGTGCCAGACAGGCCAATAGCGCGCGCCTAACCTACCCGACCAAACTGCTGAAAGTAGTTCTTGACGTCGTCGATGGTGGTAGGTGCGGAGAGGCCGCCGACAAAAACCTTTTTCGTTCGTGTCACCATCTTAGGGTGTGCCCGTTTTGGAAAGGCAATCTTAGGGTCGATCTAAGTGCAAAAAGTCAAGTTAGTCAATGAATGATCTACTAACCGGTGACAAAGCAACTTACCTTCTTTCCATCCAGTTCATGAGGTCCATTCATGAGCACTTTGTCAACACTAGAAGAGTCGGCAAAAGTGACAAAGCCAAAACCGCTGCCAATAAAAAAAGCCAGTTAGTAATGCCGTGCAGTGCAGTGCACATGATATCTGCCACTAAACCCTACACGGGTCAAATCAGTTTAGTTTTTTTTGGTTAAATACACAGATCGCGTACATCACAAGACTTAGAAATCAAAACTTTAGAGTTTCGATCGCATAGACATACGATGCCGAGCATCGAGAAGAAAAACTTTTTAATTGAATCCGGTAGGCGAGCCAAGAGGAAAGAAAGCCAAGTCTGCAGTTTGCTTGGATGGCTTGAAACGATTCGCCATCATCGAGCTAGTGAGAGATCGATTGGTCGGTAGAGCGAGGGTGAAAATCGTGCACGCCAAACGTTGAGGCAGCAGAGCCCATTTGGCTCCGACACAGCACACACACGCACCAAACGAGTTTGGCCTGACTGAGCGAGACTCACGCAAATCGATTTCGCGCTATCGATCAAAACAATGTAAAAAAATTAAGTAAAAACGTGGAACACAGCACATATAAACATACACACGAAACGCAAAGAGAAAAATGGGGATGGAGAAAAAATATCAAATCAAAAGATAAGCAATAGACTACTGAACATAAGCAAAATTCCGGAGAGAACACTAAGGCTCCAAAACATTTTTGGTTTGCTTGTTGGGTCTATATAGACGTAGCAAGCAGACCGAATCGGTTGGTCGGTCCGATGGCCACGGATCAGGAGTCAGATTAGACTCTAGAGGAGAGGGAAGATGAGGCAAATGAATTGCATTCTGCAAATGCCACCAGACGAGTTGATGGCGAGTGAGATGGCCAACTGGGCACATAAATCACCACCACCAGCCAGTGGAGACTAGACAATGGTGGGGGTGATGTTGTGGCACGGCTCGGGCCGGATGTTGGCTTCTCAAGAAGGTTCAAACGCGCCTTTCACCCTCGCTACCACCATGCATAACTATGCTAATAGCTCACAAATATTCTCAAGCTCAAATGTGGCTCCCATGGTATTCTCAGTAGCGTTTTGTGCTCTTACACTACAATTCCATATTACACGGCTTTTGGATGTTATTTTTTTAAATTAAATCAATTTGATTTGCTAAAAGTGGGAAAGGAAAAAATCCAAACAAATTGTAAAAACGATAAATACATGAAAGTGAGAGGGGTGCACGAATATTTATCATCCACAAAGGGGTGCCACTGTGGTGGTGAGTGCGATGGTGCCACGGCCGAATATAAATCAGTTGATTGGTGCTAGCCAACGGCGTTCCCGTCATCGGCAGTGCTAGCCGCCCGGATGATCGTTTTAAATTTCATCATTTGGCAAACAGAGAACCAGAGAAGCACTGGCAGTTGAGGAGCTTCCAATTTGATTAGTGTGGTGGACCGGTCGGTGCAAGGAGCCCAAATCCGGCACCCATCGATCGACTCGCTTTGCACTGCCAGTCTGCGTGTCGACAAACAAATCGCGCAGACCAAGTGACGAACGGCAATTCTAGAGACCAACATGGCAAACACACACTCACTCACTAAAGTGGGATTCGCTCCCACTGACCATCCTCAAGACACCAATCACATCGATGCAATTCAATTATTTAAATTTTTCTCCTTTGATCGCACTAAGGAAATGTCTAAGGAACAAGACGAGAAAGACTAAGAAGAAAAGGGAAAAAGAAGATAAATCGATATCGCTTATGCAAATGTGTGTACAATGATCGTTGTTGGCAGACGTAGACCGAAGCGCAAGCAACACTTACCGAGATCTTCGCGTGGTAGGGTCCTTCATCACCATGACTTCGGTAATATCACCAAATTTGCTAAAATATTCACGAAGACCCTCTGTTGAAAAGGGAGAAGAAAGAAAACAATAATTGTTAGAAGTCGTAGTTAAGCTCTAAGCGATCGAATTTTGGTCGCAAAAGTTTGCGTGTAGTGTCGCGCTAAATCGCATTGGTTGCACTTTCCGGGACTTACAGGGAAACCTCGTTTCCAGTCTAGAAGCAAAACTTATTGCAAGCTCCACACTAAAACCGGCCTCGTCGCAAGGCAATTAATTAGCTCGATAAGAATGAAAGTAAGAAGTAGAGAGTGAGCAAGAAGAAGAGATGCAACATTAATAACATAGAGGGTAACGGCGCACGCTAAACTGTGGCACTTAGGTCCGACTCGGCATCTCTCTAGTGGCACAGCTTGAACTCGATTCCGAATTGGTGCATAGTGCTTGCACTAATTTCAGTAACCAATCTGCATCGACTGTCAAACATCAGCTATCACGCCATTCATCCATCACAAGAAAGAATCACACGAGTCACATACACAAATAAACATTATAATCAAGACAATTTCTTCTATTCAATTTTTTTAGCATTTTGCAAACACTCATATTGCAATGATATTCTAAGTATTAATGGGGAGAAAAGTGCAAGAGGGTGATCGTGCTCTGCTTGTATGTGCCTGTGTGTGTGCACCAAGTGCACTCAGTGTAGCCTGGTAAAGGTAACAGATGTTTGGCACTGACTGCATCTCTCGCATAGACAGAGTGTGCCAAGCAAGCCCCTTGCCATGAGCTTTCACTGCAGCACATTTGGCTGAACCAATTTGGCTGCACCACTGGCCACTGGCCGCCCTGACTGGTGTGACAAGCCCACTGGCAAGGCAGTGCCAGTGCACACCCAGACCAAATAATTGCTTGTTTAATATTTAATAAAATTATATTCAATAACTATAATTACACATTATATACCAAGTGGTAGTTGGTGTGCGCGGTGCGGCGTGAACAGAAGAGTCATCGTGTGACCTCGGGCACTCCAGAGGTCACATCAAAACTGCATTTTAAGCAATTTCATTTATCATAAAGCAAACTTTACAAATAATAAACCAACACAAAAAGAAAATTCAAGCATGTATTTGTAAACTTGCATTCAATGTCACACTTGGGCACTACCCGCCACCACAAACTCGGTGAATAATTGATTGCACTCGTATAGTTTAGTCAGTTTTCTCTATTGCAAATTAAAAACAACCCTCACAGTAAGAGCAAATATTGTCTTTTTTTAACCTTTCTCTGATCAAATTGTTCAACCTTAAAAATAAACAAAGTATAAGAAAAAAGAAAGAAACCAAACCAGAGGCAAGTGCTGTTGCATCCTTCTTGTTGTACTTTCATAATTAAAACAAAAACAAAAAGTGTAATTAAATAGTGAAATTTTTAATTTATTTAATGAAATATAAAAAAGACATGAAATATAGAAAATTAAACTTAAACACGAAACTTGTCACGAAAAAGGTCCTCATGTGTCTTTGGCTTAATTGAATTGCTTGTTCCACGAAAAAGGAAAAACATAAAATAGTTTAAAATTTCATCAGTGAAGTCAGCCAGCAAGTGGATGCGTGCTGCGAGTGTGATGCGAATGGATTTCGAACGAGAGCCTGGAAAACCAGTCCATTACTTGATTGGAACGCATCTAGGCAGCAATCGGTGCCGCAAAGGATTGGATACTATTCGATGCCCAAAATGATTATTGAATCAAAAGATTTAACAAAAAAATGTTCTTAACTAGAGTTATTTTGTATGAGTGAGAATCGATATTCTCTCTATCTCTTTGGTCTGCACCATCTCTCGGGTTTAAAATGGAAATTAGCTTTTGTTAATGCATAGCAAAACTATATCGTTATTATTATTAGAAGTAATTGTAAAAGTACGTCAGCTCCTCTGTGATTGGCAATGCAAACAGAAGCGGGAGGTGGCACACACGCACAGATGGACCGAAAGAGACAAAAACAATAACAATGCAAATGGCAGCGGCAGTAGAGCGAGTATGCCAGTAGCAGAAGTGAAACTCGCGCGCGCGAATCATCTAGTAATTGAAAGAAACACTAAATCAACTTGGCGGCTACCGACGAGTCACTCAGTGCCCCCTGTCGTCTTCGTTCTCATAATGACTATGTAAATAAGACTTCTCTGCGTGCACCCAACCTCACCTAGCTCGTCCCAAGTGTTTCCACATTCAAAATCGTTGTCGTCAAAATGCAAACATACTTGGAGAAGACAAAACACCCAAGTCAAATAGCAAACTGGCAAAAATGTGGCCAGGCGAGCAAAGATGGCGACACTACGCGTGCACTGCACGATCCACAGGCGAGCCCAAGTGGCCTTCTCGCACCAATGATTGTCTGGCTGACTGGTGTGGCTACTGCCAGCGCACCGATAGCAACAAGAACAATGAGGGAGAAGGAGAGAGAGAGAGAGAGTAGGGGGAATGGGACACAGTGCGCCAGTAGCAGTCATTGTCTCCTGAGAATGGGCTTCACTGTAATGAGATTAGGATCATTCTGGCACTGGCTCCGACGGTGGCGCACACGCCTTTCTCGCTTGGTTCGCTGGTACAGACACCAAGCCGTGCTCCAAAACATAATTAAAAATAATTAACGCACGTCGAATTAGCTATCGCACAGCTATGGAGTGTTGCTCGCTCGCACACAAAGAGAACATACACTTGACTCAATTCTAGACTATCGTCTTTGGTTGCTCAAGACTGTTCGAATAGAATAGGTAACGTCAGAAATATTTGCTCTACTCCTCCTTCAATGGACAGTTTGTAAAAGATTCCACATCTCGCTGGCGTCTTTTTCTATGCTGAGGCAGCCAAGTTGTAATTAGATTTTCTTGTTTGCAACCGGCAGTCCGATAGTACAGATCACCAGAGCAAGTGTGGATAGCCCAAAACTAACAGTTGAGCTACCGAAACAAACCATGAAGGCGCAACAATGTTGATTTTTTCCTACAGGACCAACGGGCCCGATAGCACGGATCGCCGGGCCTGAAGGCGAAGCGGTGGTGGTGGTGGTCGGCCAAGTGGAAGAGCTGCCAACGGGCACTATTCTCAACTCGGTGCACTGCCAGTGCCAATCAGACTCCACCGGGGCCCACTCGGCCTACTCACACTGTCCTGACTGATGCCGAGAGAAAGAAGTAAAAGCAAATTTTAAAATGACAACTGCAATTGTTCCGAGACGCAAGGGAGGAGATGAATGCGATGGAGAGGAGAGAAATGTCACCAGAGCTGAATTTGCATACTAAGTGTTGATGGCAGTAGAGCCACCGTGCACGCCGCCACCATCCACCAGAATAGTCAAGCCAGCATTACATTGCAGTAGCTTTCCATCGTCCCAGGAAGGATGTGTTATTTAAAGTCGCCTTATCTCTCTCGACCATCATACATTGCCTCCTATTCTCTCTCTTTCTCACACACACATACTCACTAATCTAAACTCACTACAAACCACAACAAATCCAATCTTCCCGTTTGTAGTCTCCCTACTAAAAATATCAAGCTACAACGCTACATGTCAAGACGGTCACTGGACCCTTCACATACCCAATGTCTCTACCATTATGGTAACACGAGACCAAACAGTTAAGTCTTTGAACGTTGGTGATTGTTCCACACTCAGTCATCTATTCTTGTGTTTTGACAGTTTTTCTAAAATTTGTTTTATAAAACAAAAGAGTCCATATCAAGCTGAGCTAGCATGTCGTGATTGTGCAGTTTCTCTCTCTCTCTCTCTCTCTCGCCTTCCTTTTATCTCTAACTCATGATTCTATGTAAAAAGTGTGACTGTCCAGCAAGGGTTCGTTGCTATTTGCTCTCGGAAAGTTTGTTGTGACGAGTCGAGCCCACTGACTGCGAATCAGACATGCAAACTGACAATTAAAGCAGGGCTTGGTCCCTATCTCTCCCTCTGTTTCAAGAACTTGGCTCTTGCTATAGCATAACAGCTTGTGTGCGAGCGTGGAACTTTCAGGAATGCTGCTCAGGATCTCCTCCAGTTGGATCTGGTTGGTTCACTCGGTGTTTGTGTATGCGTGTGTTTTCGCGAGACAGGAAAACATGCCGCGAGTTCCGATCATCACAGTGGCCGCCAGTCGGAAAGACGGACAATGGAATTCGACCAACGTCCGGCCTCGCGTAGTCAAAATGTCAAACTGAGAAAAGACGTCATCAGTTAACATACTAAGGCGTTTCAAAATCATTGCTCAGTAGATTTGGGTTTAAAAAAATAGTAATAAAAAATCAAACTAATCCGGGTCGAATTACTTGAAAAGTTGACATGCACCCGAAGTAAGCTTGGTGGCAAGTGGCCCGTATGGTCTAATTAATAGATCGTCGCCCGCCACTGCCACCCGCGCCTTGCAGTCACTAGCGCAATCGATACCGAGCGACTAGGCTACTTTATTATCAAAAAAATACCAAGCACTACTGAAGCAAGGGAAAATGGAAAGAAATGGGTGAGAGGCAATCATAAATCACACAAGACAAGTTTTGAACCACACGGCTACTACAAGCGCGTGTGCAAAAGCAAAGAGGCAAATTGAAAAATGTGTCTCAATGGCGATGTTGGCGTGGTGGAAAGCAACGGAAAAATTGATCAGGCAGCCCAAGCACCCAATCACAACTGGAGGGTAGTACAGTGATGGCGCCCACCAGCACTAAATGACGCTTCCAAGTTAATCCCACCAAGCACCTCACCTTGACAAGCCAATCGATGTGACCAATTTGAGTATCGAGTGGACAGAGAGACGCAATCGATGTCGCTTAATGGTGCAAACCCACAGCAAGCACGAATGGCACTCGAGAGACATGCATTGCTTGGCAATGTCAAGAAGACTTGTGATTGTCATGCGATCGCCAACTTTACTTTTAGTTAGTCTCAAATAGAGATCAGAAAAGCAAAAAGAGAGGGGCATTAATTATTGAGATCAGTGAAGAGTGAAATTAGCATTAGCTACGCGCATTATCCGAGAAAAAAGAAATCAAGCAACCAATCGAAAGTTCCAAACAACATTGGTATATTTCCACTCATCACATTACCCCCACTGGACTTTAAATCACGCAGATTAATTTCAAATTTAAATTAAAATCAAACTCTAATATATTCCAGAAAATCGTTATTCATTTGACTTCGGTAAATAAAATAATATAATAAAAATAAACTTTCATGGTTGTAAAATACACTATTCGGTCTCAAGTGAATGAAAATCAAAATTTAAAGTTTGTAAAATTATTTTGAACCCCAACTTTTAGCATATGCAAAAGAGGGAAATTAGTTGACGCTAGTTTGGCAAGTCTATAAACTTATAAATTATAAATCGCAATCATAAATGGGCCGAAGAGAATATAATAGCCTTAGCCAAAAGTGAAAATAATAGAAAGCATGCAAACGTCCAATGAGAGTTGCATTGCAAAAGAAAGCAAACGAACGAGTGAGAGAGATAGAGATAGAGAGAAAGAAAGAAAGAAAGAGAGAGAGATAAATAAATAAAACATCAGTACGCGAGTTGGATTGAACACATCGCACATACAGCCACACACCGAGAGAAAAAATGAGAGGGAGAGAGAAAGAGAGAGAGAGAGGCGAGAAGGGTGGTGGCGCTAGTTGTGCCTAGAAGGGGGAGCTGTCTCGGGTGGCTCGGGCCAGCGCGGCACTTGTCCGGGTGCCATTGTCCTGTGCCGCCGCCACTGGGCTCGCCTGTCAGGCGGCTCGCCTGCACGATAGATAGGCCGCCAGAGGTCGGCTCGGCCGGTGCCGCTCACCACCGACGCTTCACGGCCAATGCCAGGGACCTGAGCGGTGTGTCCCAACAAGTGTCGCACGGCCTCGCTCTTCGTCAGCTTTCGGTAAGAGTAATAAATAGCTTCAATTTTAATTTGCCTATCTGCCTATGGTAAGATGAGAGAGTCGGTTTGTGACATTTAAGATGCGCGCCACTCTCAAGTCGACAGGCAAGCGATCGGGATGCGCGCCACTAATAGAAGCCATTACTGAGCCGGCGGCGGCACAGACACACACACATTGCAACGTGGCCCCACAGGGACAACTCGCTTGCCACCACAAAGAGCCACACTCGACTCAAATCTTCCACTGGTTTTGGTGTGTAACTCAAGTACACCCTCATAGACCAAAGAGTCGGCAAGTGACTGTAATCAGTTTAATGCTTCTAATTTACTCGCGGTTGGGAGATAGATGGTGAGAGAGAAAAAGTAGAAAGCGCGGAGCAGAATGGATAGCGTGCTTGTGTTAATGGGTTGTGTGCTGGCTACCTCGCACCCAACAATGGCCCGTAGGCCTCTAATTTGGTGCTGACTTGTGTATGCACCGCAACTGATCGCACTCGTGTCATTAGCACCTATGCCATGGATGCCTCCTAACCATTACTTCAATCGAACACAATAATGCTAACCAAATAATTAAGAAAAAATGTGCGTGTGTGTCTATGTATTTGCGGGCTCGATCAATAACTTGACTCAACTCATTTGCGATTCGCTTAGGTTGCTTGTACTTCTGCACAATCGAATGCCGCAAAAAAAAGAAAGGAGAGAGAGGTGAGATGCTGCTTCAATGTTGCAAGATGGCCGCCGAGTGGGAAGCCATTGGCATTGACATTACGTAACGCTCAATGGCGAGGAAAAGCGTATGAGAGAGAGAGAGAGAGAGAGAGAGAGAGAGAGAGAGAGAGAGAGAGAGAGTACCAGCGTCCCGTGAATATATATAGTGGGAAGAGGTGACGTCAAACCCCGAGAGTGTAGTGCAGGCCACCTAGTGACAAGAAGACAACAAGCACCGCATCGGAATGGCACCAAGCCCGAGTAGCTTAAGGGCATCTAACTTGCTAGACAGATGTCGGTAAATAAGTTGCCAAGCTGACATTTAACACCCACGAGCAAGAGCAAAGTACCCCGACTACACGAAAAGTAGAGTGAGATAGCAGAGAACAACCATAAACATGAGATGTTTATTTGTTTTTGCTTCGCCACCACTAGCCGACACGATACTAGTGCAAGATTTCATTAGATTACACTCGGTGGCACCGAGGAGCAACACAAACGATCACTTTTGACTACTGCGATCTGTCTTTGAGCTAAAGGTTAATTCAACGGGCCCACATCGAGATGGTCGAGTCCATTACCAGTACCCATTACTCTAATATCATTAGAGAGCTAGCCAAATGTCTCGAAGAGTGCAGAGAGAGAGAGATCGCTATCAGTTGGTGGTGCGAGCGGCTGGGTGTGCTCGATGGTTCGATCACTGCGGGTGCCTATGGCAGACGAGATTCACTCGCCCTTTTGGATCCCTTCAATCGAAAGGCATGACTCTTGTGAGGTGCTAAATAATAGATAGTGGCGCAAGCGATAATGACCAACACGGGCGCTAGAGAGTTGATTGTCAATTAAAGCGATCGCTCTCGCGCCACTGATCAACTTGATTCCAGACACGTCAACACATACACTCTCTCACACCATAATGAATACTACTGCAGAGTGAACACAATTTTGCACTAAGAAAAATAAACCCTCTAAACCGTTTTCAGTCACAAAAAAAAGGTAAGAAAAACCACTTGCCACAAACGCAATTTACTATCAATTTTTTCCAACATAATACCATATTTGTAAAAATCGAAATTCCTCAAATAAATTTTTTCTATTAAAAAATATTTATTAAATAATGCTATTATAGAATAAATACTTGCTGATAGAGTATATGTGTACAAAAATAAATATCTATCCAGTCGACAACAAATAAAACAAAAGAACGATTACTCAGTCATAAAGAAAATGAATATCCCTAGAAAAGTGTGCGTAGACTATGAAATCATAGATACATTCAGCTAGCAGGCAGATTCGACTCTAGCAAAAAAATTGTTGTACCCAGCGTCTGTTTTTAGCAATTCGGACTAATTAAAGTTTTGAGATGAATCGAAGCGATGTGTTTTGCGAGAGAGGGAGAGTGGAGCATAATCCCGAGTATTGGCAGACAGTTGGTGGAATGTCAGACCAAATGGAAAACGTGGACAGCGAGTTGCTCAAACCTCCCTTCCATGATCCCATTGCAAAATTACTTTTCGCGCTTTTATGATGATTGGACTCAGAGGCGACGCCAAACAACACACACCAAAAGAAGCATGAAAGACAGTGAGTGTATGTGCTTCTATGTGAGCATGAGAAAGAGAGAATGCAAAACTACCCTCTCATCAGTGACTGTTGCAAGTACTCTCAGACGCCCATCAAAAACAAAGACGACAAAAAAACTTCACAAATACTAAAAAATGGCTACTCATAGTAGATTCAATTTTGTGTTACAGGTCTCTGTTCTCTCTCTCTCTCTCTCTCTCTCTCTCTCTCTCTCTTTCTTTCTTTCTTATTTATCTCTGTAACCCGACTACACTCGTGTTAAAGAATAAAGAGTAAATTTTCAGTGTTTCAAAGGCGTAAATCTACTGTGATTGTGCAAGTGAGCGAAGAGTGAGTGGAGAGTGGAGCCCGGTGGAACGCACTCGCCACCTGACTCATCACCAGACATTTACTTTTATTCTCCTAGTTCGATTAAATCGAACGCGCGCGCGTCAGCCATCTTGTTAGCGTCTTTTCTATAGAGACAAATCAATTTTTGTCACTTGCAGAAGTGAGAGCTAGAGGGGGAAATTGTACCACAGTGGAATGAACCGATGGACAGACGGACGAGAGGGGAGAAACGAGAACCACACTTGGGCCTGACACATAAAATTGCAATGAGAGAGCGGAGTGTGGGTGCCACCCAAACCGTCCGTCCAGGCGAGTGGGACATTCACCGAGAATGCAGCCCGGGTGCCAACAGGGTCGCTTTGCTCAGGTTATGTGATGCGTGATGGGTAAAGTTCCGCTTGCCAAGCGCTTCATGTCGCCTTTCTCAGTCAGAGAAAAGCTCAATTCTAAAATCGATTTTTTAATATATTAGATGGAAACGTTCACGCATTGGTGCTGCTCCAGTAACTCGGCGTATCTCGGGCAGATGACCGAGAGAGGTGTCAGCTCGACTTGGGCGGAGATGCAGTGGTGACAAACTTGACCGTCACCAGTGGGAGTACTTCAGCCAGTTAGGCTGACATCCGTTTGCCTAGTTGGCACCACGTCTCAAAACAACTTGACACTAGCAATCCTAATCTAATAACCGCGTGCCTCACTATGTAACTTCAACACTGTTAGAATGTCTCCATCACTCGGTCCATGATCAGCAAACAGCACCCTACATTAACGTGATACTCTGACCATGATCATTAGAGGAGCACAGCTAAAAGATTGGTAATAGGACTAAGCCGCCAAGCTTGTTTGAAAATCAGTAATGGAACTGGCCCAAAGTGAAAGTCCAACGACCAACAGACCAATCCCAAGCTTTGCCTCATGCCGTGTGGAACACATTAGAGGGAATAGTGATTCGCTCGAGCCGAGGACTCGTTGTGCTGATCAAACAAGCAGACCATTAGACAGTTCCGCCAGTGGTAATTAGCCGAAGTTACCCTCTCGCTCACTATAGCACGCACTGCTCGAAATGAACCAGACAACTTCTAGACAACTAGAGCTAAATTGACTCAACTCAAACTCCAAGTCAGAGAATGCAAGTGTATGTATAAAGCAAATATCAAAGTATCAAAGAAGTGATTGTATTATTAATACACTATAATGAACATGCGCTACGCAACTCTCTGATGTGTTACAGGTTGACAAAACAAACGCGACAAGTTATTTGATCAAATTAATTTTTAATGCATCAAACAGAGTGTGTCTCAATTCCAGGAACATACATTGGAATACTTTGCAAAATCCAGTGAATAAGGATGAACAAGCTGATGGCTCAATAGCGCACTGACCAAATAAAATCAATCAAGCTTTAAGTTTTAATATCGATTGAGTGTACCGAACACTGAGCAAGTTTTTAATTAAAATCCAGCCCAACCGTTATTGTGGCGAACAATAGTCCAGGGAGACAAGTGGAAAGCCTCGAGTGGGCCCGACAAACTGAGAATAGCGCAATAGTAGTCTCAATGGTGCCACTGTTCGAATCGATTGGAAGTCCACATCACCGCCGCTCAGCCCAAAGGCCAAAACAATGATCACAGAGGCAATGCAGCATCAGCCATGTCAATCAGCATTATTTGTTCATTAAGGATAAATAGTCAGCTAGCCTGTCAAGTTCGATTGTTGCTCTATTGCAGCGACTTGCACTAACAAACATTAGTGACGCTGGCAAACAAGTGAGCACGTTGCTTTGCAAATGAAAATATATAAACATGTAATAGATCTGAACAAATTGATAGTGAGACCCAAGTTAAGTGTATCTGAGTTACGGTAATGTTCCGGTTAACACACTCATTGCCATTTTAATGCTTCTCATTTGTCATCTTATTCCCAACTAGAAAATACACTCAGTGTGAACAAGCTATCCCCAGCCTCTTTAGTGCTTAAAAGCTTAGTAGGCAAAGTTAAGATTTTACATTATTAGAGCACAAATAATGCATTTCTCTGGCATCTAAAGATAATTCATTACATTTATTATATGAATACTTTGGATCAATAAATGTTCATGCAGAGATTAGAATATAACATTCAGGCAAGGGATTCAAGATGGCGCTCGATAACTATTGTATGTTTGCGCAGAACCTTGCTTTTCTTTGTTAACAGCATTCTTCGCATTCCCAATGAGGCTTGTCTGGCAGGCGTTGTCTCGCCACGACAAGGCTAACCATTGCGCTTGGGCCTTGGTGCGTGCCCAAATCGATCGAATCTGGCTTGGCACACTCAACACCACTTGTGTCCACACGCAATCTGGCTCTTCTGCCAGAAGATTCTGGTGTGCGCGCTTTCTGCACCACCACCACCTCGCAGAAGCACACAATCACATGCGGGCCCGAATGGCTTTTCAAATCCAATTGCGCGCTCGAGAACCACTCGAGTAGTTGAATTTAAATTATCTTCACACACAAGGCAACTCAACACACGGTGGGGTGCAGGGACTCTCCACTGCCGGATGACATTCTAAGCGGCGGAACTCGGTGTGATGTGTCACCGAGGGAGAGTCAAACCGCAGCCATCACGACATGCAGCATCCAATGTCCACGGTGGTGCTAGTGATGGCGCCTGCACAGCCACAGCCAGTCTCTTCAATGCTTCGCATGGAAGACTGTGAAGCACGTGAGACGAATTAATGATTGGCAGTGTGTGTGTGCGCGCGCGCCTCATTGCGGCAGCGGTAGTAGGCAGAGAAGCTCGCTCCAGTTGTTAAGAAGTATTGTTGTTTGTGGCACTAATGTTGGGTTGGCCAGAGAGATGACTCGAGTGGCAGCACTGACTCAGTATCATTGAGTGTTCATTGTTGTCGATTCAACAATCTAACATCTCGTCCCCACTGGGCCGTATCAATGCTCACTACTCCTGTCACAGGCGACATCAAGCAAAGTCTCTAAATTAATTAAAACAGCCAATCAAGCTACATGTCACTGGCGAGGCATTTACTGTAGGGACAAGACCAAAAGAAGATATTCTCGATTCTTGGTCCGACCACCAGTGGGGCAAAAATTCGCAAAACTTTCTATGGTTAACAAAAAAATCGAATATATTACAAAGAGCATGTTAAGAAACAAAGAACAAATTGTATAAAATTTAAAATAGAAATAGCTTGGTAAGAAAAATGATAGAATGGTTTGTCACTAGGGATTTGAGATGAGTCACTAATGCGATCCGACCAATTGGACCTAGAAGCTCAAGTGAAGGTCAGGGACCTGCTATCAAGAGCGAGACCAATGGCAAATACATCACTAAATCCTCGTGATATGTAACTCAATTTCAGATTGGCCCAAGAGTAGTAGAAACGGTAGATACGGCAAATGTAGATTGTGAAATCGTGCTCAGCGTCAACAGTCATAGAGTTGCAATGACCATAACCGGGCCGTTACGAGTTGGCACTGACCACTTCACTTTATTGGCTAAGGGTAAGTTGCGATAGTGATGCGGTGGAGAAGCGAGCCCATTTGAACTGGCGATACAATGAAACAAACTCCCCACCAGACACTAGCTAGAGCTGAAACTAGACTCGGGTGCAGACCAACAAATTGGCGATTATTGATTGCCATTGATAGCAATAGTCTCAATTAACTAGTGGCAAGAAATCCAAAAACCAAAGTAGCTTCAAGTGCGTAGACACATATAGTCTGATTATGGTTGATTGCGGAGCGCAGCTCGTTATGAGTGCACCTTTTTAACGAAATAATTAATGATCCTTGCAGATGACGAAAGAAAGTTGCGTGGTCGCAAAATAACGAATGACGTAAGAGAGGCACAATGAGGCATCACTTAGCACCAAGTCGTCAAACTAAGAATTTGACTAATTCTTGTATTGAATATATCAGATATGTTTTCTTTTAAATACCGGTAACGAGTACAAAATTTAAGAAATTTGAGTCCTTAATTTCTATAGAATGTTTTCAGGAGACAAAATAACACTTGTTCAATCAAAGCCAACCTGATTGATGGTTGCTTATTCACTGAATCGCCATTGCCACCATCGGAATTTCTTTCAACTCAGCTAGTCAAAGTTGTGTAGCGATAATTGGATCACGAGTTACACTAATGTAAAACTTTGAGATAAATTAAGAAGTCTTGCCGCAGTAGAACAGAAAGTGTGTTAGTTGAACGAATGATAGAGCGCGCAGACTCTTGCTTTTGAGTCATGTGTGTGTGTGTGTGTGTGGCAAAGGAATCAAATCACCACTTACCAGGAGCGGTTTGCCAACTCAGGCCTCCGATGAACATTTTCCTGAAAAACAATAAAATAAAATAAATAAAAACAGAGCAATGCTTGGAAAAATTGAACAAAAAGAAAAATAAAACAAGAATAAGAGAAAAAGAGAGGGAGAGAGAGAGGAGTCAAAATACTACTAATAGAATCTCAACTCGGAGACACGCGCACCCTGTGGCCGAGATATGAAATGGTCTAGCGCTAATTCGATTGCGGCAAAAGCAATCAATGTGCGCCCAAGACAAACGCATTGATGACCCGAGTTCAAGTGCAAACTTTGGTGTCAATGACCCAAACATATCGATCGATCCAAAAGACACAAGGGCCAAGTTACACCCCTGCTTGGGTGACACGTCGCATGATTCAACCACCGGCTGGCGCACACAGCCGAGACAAATCGCTTTTGCAGCCCATCTAGTGATAAAGTCAACTGGAACCAGCCCATTGCAAAAGCACAGCAAAGTTTGGGATAATGCTGGAATAGGACAGCCTGAGATACAAATGACACAAGCGGCTGGCATTTGAAACAAAGCCAAGCTATGCAGTCAAATGATAAATGAAGTACACATTGTTAGATTTGGCCCAAAAGAGACCAATCAAAGAGACACCCAGAGTGGAATTCACCAACGAATACCAAGTGACTACATTAAACCAAAGCTTAAGATGACCATGAGTTGACAGATAAAACGCAGCGAAAACAGTTAAGGTAACTAGATCATCGATCTCTTAGCAACTATGCTGACAAATTGAGACCTTAGTGGCAGCCAACGATAGCAGGCCTTAATGGGCATTCGACAATCTGGCTTGTGGGTGTGAAGCATCTGGTCGCGTGGCGATGTCCAGTGGAGCATTAATTGAGACCTGGGCCGTGTTGTTTCCAACATCAAACCACCTCGGCGCAACTCATTAGAGTCCCATAAAGAGACATAATAGGAAAATCTATTGGTTGGTAGGCACACGTTTGTCCCACTAGGCCAGAAAAGCACGACTGCTACCCTACACCAGCAAGGAGTAGTAGCGACGTGAAAAACGATAAATCTTACTCGCCACTGCCCACTGCTACTTGGCCTCATGCTAGACATGCTTCTAAAATTACCCCGACAGAATCGCGAATTTGAGAATGCTTTTAGTGGCACGTCGAATAGAGTCATTGCCAATGGTGGCAAGATGAGCAGTGGCTGGGCGAGCAAGGCACCAAACAAAAGACAAACAAGATAGCATTAAGGACTTTACAAGACGCCACTCGCCGCTCCTCGGCTCATCTGCCTCCAATCTAACCGCTTTGCGTTTCTAATTTTTACTGTGTCTTCTCTACTTTGGTCTGTAAGCACCGCAGACATGGATCAGATTACGCACATTTTTCATAGAACTCCACGCGCGCCACTGCAACTCTCTACGAGCGTGCTTCAAAGCACCAGTGGTGCTAGCTTGACAAATCGATTCGGCAAGCTACACTGGCATCGAGAGAAGGTCCTACTTCATTAAATACCGCGAGTAGTACGCAAATCCGCTCATCATGTTAAAGTTTACTCTCCCCAAAGTGCGCCTTGATTCTGTAAAAACGGCTAACCTAGGGTGAGCCTAGCAGAAAAAATAGAAAAAATCGTGCAAACCCCAAAAATAAATACGTTGACGAGACGATCGATCGAGTGCGGTGAGTTAGTGTTAGTAGAAAACAAAAAAAAGATCCCCAGGCTTAGATCACCACTCGGAATATTCTGTGCTAATTAATCATAGAGTCACCGGTTGAGATATGCTCCGACCCGTCTGCTGTTGGTCTCATTCATCACCGCACGCTCGCTTCTCACTACTTGGAGTGAAAACTGGAAACCAGTGAAAAGCAAGTCGGACACGCGAGTAACGAGAGCGAATGATTGACCAACGTCGAGTGTGGTACTGGTCTTCATTAGTCGACACGCCGACTAATTGCATCGACCAGTGACGGTGGTAGCACGTCTCTGTGTCCTACACATTGGCATGACAACCGGGTCAGCCATCAGTGAGACCAGGCCTCCATGGTCCTACAACAGCACCAGATGACCTCCACCCTAGCCACCACACCAACCACTCGTGCCTGGTGTTATCTTAACATTGCGCAGACGACCGATAGACTCAATGCCAGACGAAACGTGCACTCTGTGCCATGGACCACTTGATGCCACTCGACCTGACCGATCGATCGATAGCGGGTAAAACTTGAGATGGTGACTTAACGATCTATCGATTCGCTAAACAGTCACTATCTGATTAAAGTCGAATATAAGATTGGAGTGTTTCGTTCATGAAAAAGACTATCAAAGTACCAAACAGCTTGGCTGATATATGGACCGTGCCCTTTCTGTTTGCCCGTTCAGTTAGACACAGGGGAGGCTAATCAAACACGCACAACACACACCCACGAAGAGGGTGAGTGATAACAAGTTTGCATTCGCTGTTGCGCAATGCAAACGCGCGTACGACCTTATAGAATTGCTCCGGTGGTGCGTGTGAGTGCAGAGACAGAGGGTCATAAAGTGTGGCGACAGAAGAGACCAAATGCAGTGCCCGCTAGTTGGTGGGTCATCGAGCTGCCCAGTGAGCGCCTCTTTGCCAGCCACTGCTCACCACACTGCTAGGCGAAGTGGCGCACTCGCACCACGATGAGCAATATCTGTCAAAACCTATTATCAGGCAATTACGCCGATTACGATTTACTACTGTTAGTGGCGATGGTGATGGTGACGACAGTGGTGCACGAGGAAGACGAACAGAGCGGACTTGCAATGAGCCAAGTGCGAATGTTTAGATTAGCACCCATGTCAAGGCAGGAGGAGTGTCAATAGCGACCACGCCGCGCTCTGCAGCAGAACACATGTCTGTCTGGTTTGCACTCTCGATGTGAGGGTTGACTCATTTCCATTGGCACTAGTGTCAACACACCAACCCTGGTATTGTCACACCTCGCCATCAATGCCGCCTAAGGCCAGGCAAAGAAGGTGGCCAATAAGAAGCATGTCGAAGCGAATAACACTTCGACACACAAATCAAGTCAAAATTGACTTTGAAATTTGATTAATTCTTGCTATGCAAAGAGTTGTAATAGGGAAAAGTTGAGAGCAGTGGAGGAAGTGGATTGAGAGTGGGAAGCAGCGGCACATCTCTTTGCTCGCAGCATCAGTGACTGACGATGCCGCGAGACTTAATTACATTTGGACACTTCTTCATTGCTGTCTCTCAAGTTAATCATTAAAATTATAGGTAAATTCGAGCACCTTGCACGCCACGAGTGATGCTGTGCACCTTGACTTGTTTAGTATGAGCTAGCAAGACAAATTTGCCCGACTGGTAATGATTTAGACCCGTCATTGACGCTTGTCATGTATTCGGATTCAAGCAGAATCATTCGGCACAGTAGTGTTTTGTTTTGAAATGGCCATCGTTGGCTACAATCGATCGGGTACAATCCACTCACAGTCAATGTACAGCCAATGCATGGCAAGATTGTTGATCGTGCCCGGAACCAAGAGAGACACTCTCTGCCATGACTGGACACAACATGAAGGAAGGGCATCGCGCGAGAAAGACAAACAAGGGAGCGGGAACAGCCATCGGCGAGCACGTCATGGTGCAAGGCAATTGTAAAACTAGTGACAGAGAAAGTCATCAATGCGATAGATCGATCCTGTCACTGCGCGCGCTCATCTTGCTCGTAGTCGAAGTCGCCACGGACAAGATGAGGAAAAACAACCACCGGTCGAGTGTGCCTCTCTGTGTCATCCCAATCGATCGAGGTGGTGTGCAAACAAACAACCGACAGCGTACCCAGCGAGCTACCACCACTGCTCACCGGCGATTAACTCCGGAGCAACCACCGAGCGGCACCACCTTACCACTACAACCACCTCCACACCACTACCTACCCTTAATGTGCTTTTGATACACACCAATTGCTAGAGCTCTTCTCTTTTCCTTCTCCATTATCAGGAGCAATTCAGGACAATCACAATCACGACACTATCTCAACAACGTTACACCTAGGCAAACAAATCCCACCAAAGCTCACCTTTCCAAGTAGTTGCGGAAGTTATTGTTCACTAAGGGCTACTGCAATGTTCAAAGGATTCAAAATGACTGGCATGCGTCATCTCACCACGCAACCTGATTCCGAATCAGAATTGGCAACAAAAGTACACGAGGAACCTCAGTCTAGTCTAGACTTTCAAATGTCAGTTTCCCGGCCAATGTCTCGGTGTAAAGTTACGTTCAACAAGGAAAAACACGCAAGTCATGACACCACTCAAGACATCAGGTATGGATAGATAGCTAGATTAGCCGAATGCACAAGTGGCAGCTTTGCAAAAGTCAAGCCAGGATTAGACCAGACAAGAAGAGACAAACCTTGTAGCATCGATCAACGAGTGCAAGCGCGTTCACTAAGAGCCACTCCGTCAGATTGCTTATCCCCGATAGTACTCAATCTTTGGAGGAAAATCGGAACAAAAATGAATCGAAAATTATATCCCTAGTAGATGACAGTGAATGGTATACTGCCGGTGATGATGAAGCGAGGGGGTCAGTACACTGGAAGTCTCCGGTACGGACCGCCGACTGAGCTCGTCACCAGTTCCCAACTCTACTACCAAGCGCGCCCCAGTGCCTACCACACTTATCACCTCACACTGGCGACAAGTTGAAAGTTCGCCATGATAAGCAACAAGAAAAAGAAAGTGCTAGCTTGTGGAGGGAGACACATCAGGCTTGCGCCCACCATGAGAAACAAACACAACAACGTGACGGACGATCAACATTGAGGCCGGCTCGCAAAATGGAAACAAGGCCAAGTTGATTAGTACCTACATATAGACACATTAAATCTCGTGCCAATAAAAGAATGAACCGAACAGGACATTTGAGTTGGTGAGACCTCCAAGAGATGAGTTGCGAATTCTCCAAACGGGAGTGCAATAGTGATGCAATATTATCCCGGAGCGCCCAGTTAGACTAGTGAACGGTGCTGGGGCTAATCCAAAACTGAGGGTGGCCAGTGACTTTACTCGAGTGGTTCGAGTCGGGCGCGAGCCATCAGTGCCGCAATCATCGGCGAGTACCTCTCGGCACAGAGGCCTGGCCCCAGAGGATTAGCTCCTAAACGAAGCAACTCAGGCTATTAGGCGATCACTCGCATGGCCACCACCAGCTACACAGAAATTCGGGAGCGCACTAGTTCAGGGAATGTGTGCACTGTGAAAGAATTGTGCAGAAAAAAGCGAGGAAGAGTGAAAGAGAAAGGAATAGAGAACAACTGGACTCTCACTGAAGTCATCTGGTGCACATAATTCAATTTGCAAATGGCACCCGAGAGCCAAGGTGGTGAGCAGCGTGCGACATTGGCGACAGACGGGCCATTCCAGTCGAACAATGCACTCAACAGACCACCAGATTGGCCACGTAAATAATATTTGACTAGTTAATCCAAAATCGATTCTTCGGTCTTTTTCTGCAAGACTTTTTCTGTTTCTAGAAGATGTAAATAAAAATTCCATATTCATGTTGAAGACAATTTCATAGAGTAAAATTGCAAGAAACCGGTTTCAAAAATCCAAAAGAGTTTGTTTTTACCCCAATCAGTTTTTACACCAGTAAATGACATTATTCTAAGTAATTGTGTAAAAATAAGCTTCTCACACTGCCTCAAAATGAATGTATTGCAAATCAGAATGGGTAGGTAAACCACCACCAGGGCACACCGGTTCCCGCAAGGCGCACTCCTATCGGTTGATTCACTCAAAGCGTGCTCGGACCAGTCTCCTTCTCTGCCCTCTATATACAACACCGGCAAAAAGAGACTTTCATCATTCTAGTTGGTCGTCATCATCGAGCATAGACCAACAGTGCCAGCAGGCAGCAAGATTCAGGGAACCAGGGCGCCAGTTAATATCGAGCTCCTCATCGTGCGAGATGAGAGTGGGCACGGTGAAACCACCTGCGGGAAAACTGACTGCGCTCAGCGCTACCAGACCGAGCGAATAATGAATCACCCTGCCCGGCTGGTTATTAGTGAAGCGAACTGAAACGAAGAGAAAAATCAAATGGAATCGAGCGAACAGTGCCCAGAGCAAAGTAAGCGGCCAAAAGTGATGCGCCAATTGAGATAGGCATGGGGGAGTGAACAAATGGCGCCTCTGGTATCGTGCAAATGGCGGCAACAGGACTATGGCGCCATCACCACTCAACATTGATGGTTCAAGTGTTAGTAAAACTAGAGAAACTTACAAATCCTGGTCGTAGGGGCCATCGTGAGCGCCCTCGCTCGAGTTGGTCGACGCGTTGTTCGAGGGCGATTGAGTCGAGTTGGCTTGTGGAGCCTGTCCGTTGGTCTGCGGCTGAGCCTGCGATTGCTGCTGCTCGGCGGTCTCCATCTTCATCGATGACAGCTGTCAGTAGTATGTTGCGTAATGGAAATAGAGTGCGTTTGACGCGAGGTACGCGCGTGCGATGGTGCGACGCTGAAACTGGTGACGTTGAGATCGAGATGCGTGTGATGAAGGAGTCGAACTCGTGCGAGTTCGAGTTCACCACAAACAACAAACAAGACAAGACAACAAGGAAAACAACTGTGGAACGAGAATTGCACCGGAGGGTTCCGACCAGATTGCGAGTGCTGACTAGCGACTGTAGAGGTGGTGATGGTGCTGCGAGCGAACCAAGTCACACTATTGACTGAGTGAGTGCTTCAAGTGAGAGACTAGGCACCGAGACGACTTCAAGCCAAGCTGCAAGATACTGCCACAACGACGACCACGACGACTGACGACAACTGGACTGGTCGGCTACGAGTACGACATCTAACAACTTCCTATCGCTATCGAACTAGGAGTTGCGCTGGTGAAGATAGTACATTGATTGGGATGCACCCAGGACTGGTCAGTGACTGGGACCGAGTGGCGCGGACGACCGGCGGTGGGTGCAGGGCGACAAACGGCGGCAGTTGGCGACTCGGGCGGTGGTAGTCTCCGTGCAATGGCTCCTCGGGCTCCGACTGTAATGGCGACTGGTGCGTGCTTCCAAGTGGGCTGCTGCGGAGTGAATAGAGTTGGTTCAGAATGGTCCCGTCCCATATATGGGCTTGACGGTGCCCATGTTTCACTGTGGCACCCAACAATGGTAGAGGAGCGCACCACTCGACGAGCCCACTGCCGGCGCTGGTTTGGATCGTGCCAAGTCTTGGAGCGGCACACGGGAACGGTATGTTCCAGTGGCACGTCCGGCAGTGACGGCACCCCTGTGTCCACGCCCACTAGTCATTGTTGTGTGGCTTGGTCCAAAGCAAGCCCGTGCAATCCCGGTGCTGGCTCGGCGGAGACCGACGCAAGTCCCGGGCAATGCACCGGGCATCACCGGTATTGTTGTGCCTCACGCGCCATGCATGCGCGCATTTGTGAGGCCCAACAATACCGTTATGACCGTGCGCGCGCAGTGTGCAGTGCTACTGGCAACGTACCTACGGCGACGAGATCTAGGAGCCGAGTGACGAACACTAACGAAGAGAGTCAACCGAGGAGTGTCGCTCTCGTGGTGACGCGCGCGCACTCGCCGCGGGCTGCCTGCAACTGCTGCATTGCTCCTGCTCTCCAAACAGCTTTGCCATTGCTTTGGCAAAGCGCCCAACTCTGCCACCACGTGCGCTCTGCCACCACACTCCACCACACCAGAACTGCACCACCGGCTCGCCCTAACCACCCCTCCACCAGTGAAGGTGCACGCATTGTTGAGCCAACACAACAATGCTACTCGTCTCTGTCCTCGGCTGTTCCAACACGCCGAGTTGGGACCAGTGCCGCTAGCACCGGATGAGTAGCCCAACACTTGTGCTCTAGAACACTTTGTATGCCGGAATACTTCACAACAATTCTCAATAACCATACTTCCAGCCTGACCATCACAGCTGGAACCGTAGCACTACCCGAAACTTTTAGTTGATCTTAAAATTGCTGGTAGTATTCAATTATTGAAAAAGTATTGTGTCGGTACAGTATTCGGCGCTAGTGTTGGATTATCCAGTAAACGCAAGAAGTACACTGTACCTTCGACTCATCCACTAGCTAACAGTACACACTGGGTAGCTCACACACTCGTAGTGAGTCACAGTGGACGTCGGCCGAACAGTGCTTGCAGTGGGTTTGGCATCGCTCTCGCTGCGCTTTGGCGTTCGCTGCCGCGCTGTCTACTGTTATCCCGTGTCACAAACCGGATAGCCCAACACTAGCGAGACATGTGTTGTTCAATCATGCATCATATATCAAAAATATAATTGAGTTTATTATTAATCAAAAGAAGTTAACCCACTAAATTCTGTTAATTTTTTAAATACACAAAGTTCCAGTATTTCAGCATTTTTTTGTCGAGAACTTTCACATTTTAAAACATACTTTCAGTAGAGTCTGTTTGTTATAACACAGTGTTGGGCTACTCACTCTCACTTTCACGCTGCTGTGTGTGAGTACGCATAAGACTCGTGGCCACTGGCCACTGCAGTGTGTGCCGATGGCCATTGCGCATTGATGACTCCCACAACACTAACATTGTCTGCTTGAATATATGATTGTTAAAAAGTTGTGAGACCTGCATATTAGACATACGCACATAAATGAAGAGTGACAAATAATACTACAATGATTGCCCACTTACGTCGGCTAACGGTACATGTAGTACACATGCTTGCACATGTCCACTACAGTGGACATAGGCAACAGGTCGGTGACAGTACGCGGCACACTCAAACATACATACGGACTGTCCACTCCTCAGCACCAGACTTCACTTTACAGGTCGGTAAAAATCCATTGCCAGGTTGGTTGGGGATTTCAGCAATCGGCAATGAGTTAGCACTGCTACCGCTCGAGGAAACAATGGGGAGCATGTGTGATTGAGAATTTAATGATCCAGCCAAATGAGAAGCGGCTGTGGGACAGATTTTGCTTAATCACCACCGGGAAACATCTCTCCCCCTCTCTCTCTCTTCTTTCTCTTTTGCTGGAGCATGCAAGCTGGCACGCTGTATCATGTTTCAGCTCGATTGAGCCTGCCAGACAACGTTGCGGAGCTGTGTATTTTTAGGACCCCATTGGCGAGCCGAGATGGAAAAGGTCAACCCTGCACAGGGAAGATGTGACAGTGTCTCGTCACTGACAAGACTGCAAGACACGATTCAGCATGTTGCGATGTGCTAGTGCGGGTGGCACCGAGGCCCGATACGGTCAGCGAGAGCGTGACCAAGCACAATCGGTCAGCTGGCCCATAGATATCACCGGTAAGCTGGGTTTGCATTACCCTCACTTGCTTGTTGGGGAATGAGTCTAGTGAAGAAGTCATTCGTTACGGTTACGCTTGCTCGCTGACTCCAAAGGGGAGTCAGTTGTAAAGTAAAGCCACTTAGAGCAAGTGAGTGAGCCGGTGAAGGCGTACACTTGTCTCTCTCTCTCTCTCTCTCTCTCTCTCTCTCCTGTTACTCATGCCTGTCTTTCAGTCTCGGATCCAATTCATTAACATTCTAGCCTTAACATTTGAGGTTGAATTCACGGTGCATGGTACTAGCATTACGCCGATCTACAATACTGAACTAGTGCAATACTGACTAGTCGGCATTTTGGCGAGAAAGTTTACGAAAGACAGAGAGAGAACTTCGGTAGCCTGTTTATGTGTTACTATCAAGCAACACCAGTCTCGACAATAAGACCATTAATTCAACGCATTAAGTCTTGCCACGAGTCGTCTAAATCATTGGCACGATGAGTTGTGTGATTAGTAGGTTTCAGCTTGAAATCCTCTAGAAGTGAATTATAAAAATGTACACAGTGGACTCTGGCTCCAAGCCGGTGAATCGGTGGTTGGCTTACAGCCAGTCGCCAGTGGGTGACATTTCACACTCACCCGTCCCGACAACAATGCCATCGCAGACCAGCCATCTTCGAGTAAAAGCTGGCTTGCACGCGTCTGTGGCTAATGGCGCATCGGAGAGAATGTCACCGACGACACCACACCACACCACTTCTGCACACTAAGTGAGGGAGAGAGAAAGAGAGACCGAAACCGACTCGCACAGAACATTCCATTGTGCCAGGAGCAGGCGAAAGCAGTCGGCATGAAGAAGCCCACCGACCAACTGTGGTGTGTTGGCTTTGAGTACGTGTGCCACGTCAGATTCGTCACTCGGCAGAGTGGACCGATTTTTATTTTTTCATTTATTTATTTATATGAACTGTCATTGGAAAGTGTGGGAAAACTATGAAGACACTTGCAACACTTCTGACATCCAACTTGTCTTGCCAAAGACAACGTGAAAACAATCAGTTGTATTTAGAGCGACAATTCTCTCTCTCTCTCTCTCTCTCTCTCTCTCTCTCTGATGCCAGGAGAGATAAAATCTGGACCACTGGGAAGTGACAGTAGTGACTCTCATCGAGGCATTCTTTCCCCTTTGCTACCAACACTGGCGCAGTAGAGGATTAGGGCGAGCATTGGCAATAATAAAAACAAGTGCTGGCCTCCCCTTGGTTGCCCACCCTAGGCACCACTCGTCATAGTAGTATTTTTAGTAGCACACCCAATCACAAAGCACCGAACAGACATCAGAACAGAAGAAACGAGTGAGACACATGTTGGTTGCCGTATGCTCCACAGAGCTCACTTGTCGAACTGCCACTCATCGAGTGCCACCACCCTTCAAGTCAAGTTCTACTTAATGCCCAAGGTGATCGAAGCCAGCTTGAATGCTTCCGCGCCTCTAACTTGCATTCTCTCGTTCACTCCCCCAATTCTTATTTATTCTCACCTTGGCCTACCAGACACTGCTCATCACTGTCAAGTTTACATCGTTTACACGGAAGTGTTGCACACACTTTGACTTGCATTTCTCACAATGCACTTTGCTTTTGTTTATGGAAACATTCTCAAAAGTAATTTATTTATAAATTAATCTTTAAGAATTTATGTCAATTTTATTGTTTATCAACAAAACTAAGCATTTTTTATTTTCATTAGTTTTCTATTATTAAGGAAAAAATAAACCGACATATAGTGTGCTTCTAGAGTTTGGTACTAAGACAAGTATTTAGTCAATTGATAGTTTTCGTCTAGTTGGATTGGAACTCTTGTCTAAATCCCTTGCAATGATAGCAACAGTAGTAGTGGTGGCGTAAATTAAATTGAAACACCGAAAATCCATCTGGTTGTGCGGGTGTTGTCTCAATGTGCCAACAAGCACCCACGAACACACAAATTATATTGTTATCCACGACTAATGGGCGCTCATCTGGGTTCTTAATCGAAATCCATTTCTTCGTTATACAGGAGAATGTAGCAATGATTTAGTGACCATTATTGTCGAATGTCCACGAATGCCAATCTCCAACTTCTCCAGCTTGCCAATTTCGAGTATAGTTTGCCATTGTATTTAAGTAGCAATTTAGAAAACGAAAAAAATCACTTGCACGCTGATTACCGGATTTGTTCAATGGGCTTTCATGGATATTCTCATAAATAACGATACTTGTATCGAAGAGTTTCTCTACCGAATGTGCGATCAATTGCCAAAACTCGTCCATTGGTCAGGTATAGGGAAATACATGTTGGTGGGCAACTCGGTGGTGTCGTTGAGTGGCATATAAAATTAAATAACGGCCCATAATAATTTCGTTTGCAAATGCGACAAGCGTGGACAAACAACGCGCGGTGAGTTGGCCAAAGAGGTGCACCAAGAAGGGCGTGTGCACTCTAACGGGTGCCTTCCAAGAACACATGAACACATTGAAGCTTGGCTTGCCCATTAATACCGCGTGCCGGCTCACTCTGGCTGGTTCGCTGGTTGGCACGACACCACATGAATAACAATGCTGGTGACCAAGCAATAATCTGATTCGACGGCATAGCACAGATCGCCTCGGCGCACAGCACATAACCCACAAAACAGCACTAAACTTTTTTTTGCACTTTTCGATTTCTAGCACAGAATACATTGAAATTGAAGAAGTTTGGAAAGTGTGGCACTACACACCTTTGATGTTTTCTTGCTACGTGGGCAGTTAAGACTATGCTAGTACTATGGGTTGCTAAAATAATCTCACGTGATTTGTGGACAGTTTACCTTACTACAGTGATGAATATTTTACTAACCCATAGTACGCAGACTTGGCTGCTCATGGTAGCAAACAGATCCTAACCTTTTGTTGCGTCCTGGATCAATCTGAAACATGAATCAACCAAGTAGTCATTGTTGCAACCAATTCAATTAAACAAGCTCGACGAAAAACTAATGCCAAGTCTGAATGTAGAGAAGTTACTCGTCATTCCGAGTCATTTTGATAATCACCATCAAGTAAACCGAATTATCCTGGACTACAATGGTGTATAATGCGCACCAACATGTCAATGAAAGTAATCTGTTAATCTTGACAGGAAGACTAATTTTACAAATAAAATTCGAAAATTATAATTATTTTACTTTTCTTTTTAAACATATCTTACAAACAGTTTCATTAAAACTTCCCACACGACATTTTTCCATTGCGGCATTTTTATATTAATTAATAATTAAAGTGGTTAAATGTTGTCTCTGTGTGTTCAATTTGTTTACCTTATTTAAATTCGCAAACTCACCTTTAATTATTTTATAGTATAAATTTTTCACTATCAATATTCAAATAGTTTAGTGGGAAAATAATGTTATGAAAAAAGTAGTATGTCGAAAAATCCTTACAAACACACAGAGAACTGAAAACCAATATATTTGATTTTAATCCTATTATCCAATATATTTGATGTCATTTTACTATGC
>WURS02422409.1:0-36350 GCA_011762765.2 Rhinocypha anisoptera
AAATTACTGCTTTGCTTTTCGATTCAATGCTTTCTAGTTTTTGCACATTGTCAGTTTAAACTAATACGATTCCTCACATTTAGTAACTCAGTAGACCGTCGTGTATTTTCATCATTCTAACATTTTAGCCTATCTATACTGACTGTAATAAGTTGAACAATACCTGAAGCAGGGCGACAAGTGAACAGACATGTTTCGGTGTCGCTTCTCAAAACGGTTATATTTGCGAATATAATGCAGATAGTCACGTCGAATCACAATGGTGCGCTGCATCTTAGTCTTGACCACGACACCACGGAGAATGCGACCGCGAATGGCAACATTGCCGGTGAAAGGACATTTCTTGTCGATGTAGTTTCCCTCAACGGCCTGTTGTTATACCAAATATTAGTTCACAATTCAAACAAAAAGCAAGATAGAATTAATTACCTCCTTAGGGGTACGAAAACCCAAGCCAACTTTGCGAACATAGCGAGTAACTTTTCGGTATTTACCTGCGCGGCCAGTAGGTGGTTTCTTGTTAAGAAACACGGTGGGCTGCTTCTGGAAAGCTCTCTCGCTCTATGAACCAAAAATATTAGTAACTCAGAATCAGATAAATAATGTTCCAATACTGTACCTGCTCGGCAACGAGTTGATTTTGCTTCATTTTGGAAAACACTGAACCAACAACGTGACAGGCACACCGAAGAAAGGAAGGGAAGAGGAAACAAGAGTGAAGAGTGTGTGCGTGCTCAACCTCACTCACAAACTCTGTGACGCACACAATCACCCAACTGCGCATGCGTGCTTCTGTGTGCTATAGTACTAGTAACCAGAACTGACACTAGATGACACTACTGTTTCAATGTTTAGTAAATACATATAGTGTAGTATTTACATTCGCACCAATGATGGGCCGTTTCTAATCCACCATTTAACTTTTCTCTTATTTTCTTATTGCTACACCCATTCAACACCTAAAATATGAAATATTCCAACATTTTTCTCATTTATTTATTTATATTTTTAATTTTAGTCAATTTAGGTCTAAAGATTTTTGGCTACTGGTCAACTTTATTATATTTTTCTCTAGTCTTATTGGCCTACTATGTGATCTCACGTTCCACTCAAAAGGGTTCTAGTGATATTTGCAATCTATGGCTTTCAAAGCCGGAATCTATATTTTCTGATGTGATTGAAGAGAACACGCTAAAGAGCAACGATGAAATGACCATTTGTTTGATGTGCAATGACTTTGCTTGCGAGAGGCACGATCCTGAGCTTGCCATTTATTTACAACCTTGGAAGCATTTGCTAATTGATCCTGAAGTTAACACCAAACTTGAACAGTTGTTTGAGTTTTTGCTTAAAAAATACACAGAAACGTGGCTTGATGATGTGTCCTATAACAAAGAAGAAATATTATTTCAACTTAAAAGTTTAATTCGAATTGTCGCTTCTTCTTTGCTGTTAAGATTATATCGCAAGTTCAATTTTAGCGATTTTTTACTAGGCAAATTTCCCAAATATTTGATGCATCATTTGGAGATGTACATCTATGGAAAACGTAAGGCTAAATCAGGAAGATTTCTAGAAGAATCTGTTTTACATCAGTACAGTAGCTTAATTCATCCTGCATTAATTTCGGCAGAAAATGAAAGAAAATATCTAAAGTCGATTGCCGATCTTATTATCTACAGTTCTCTTCCTCCCAAATACACGCGCTGTGATGTGAGCAAGGCTGTTTTGAACGAATTTATTTCTTGTTGCTTGTTATCTCCTTTGGTTGAAATTTTTACTGATCCTGACAAAATTAATATATTTTTTATCAGCTTATTAAATAACGGTGATAATTATAGTCAAGCTCGGCATATTTCGAAAATGAGTTTGAAGGAAAACCGAAGTAAAGTCGAATTTTTGATGCATTTTAAAATTTTTAATTATGAGAGTGACAAAAATCATCTAGGTGTTAAATTGAAAACAATCTTAGAAGATCAACATTTATTATTCTTATTTACCCAATATTCCAAAGAAGAATACTTTCTAAATTATCTTCAGTTTGTGATGCATATGAACTCGTTTTTTAATCAAATTATTAATCCAGATTTATCTGATAGTCAACAAGAAGAACTACATAAAAAGTTAAGCAATATATACAACATGTATTTCGTGAAAAGTAGTAAAGATTATATTTATTTTGACCAAAAAATTTCATGTGGATTCAAAGAGATTGTTCAATCTAATTATACTCAACTGGTATATTTTCGTAATTCTCGTTCACTTTATGACGCATACGAATTTGTTAATTACAAATTGGAATACTATTGTCATAAATTTTTTCTCACCGATGTTTATTTAAAATTGATATGCGGTCAGCGTTCTCTAAGTTTCAACCTCAATAGTAGCGAGGTTTCCCAAGAAAATGACAATCATAAAATTGATAAATCGAAGCAACTGCTCGAAAGAGATAATTTCTTAAGCGAGAAGTTGTCCGAGAATCCAAAAGATTTAAGTAAATGGAAGGTGTCAATTCCTAGAGTGGTCTCGCAACTTGATTCTGTTGGTCGCGAGACTCATTTTTTTGAGATTAACGTGGTCAAAGTGGAAGATGAAGAGGAAGTTTTGGAAGAGTGCACTATTCACAGGTTGATCGGTGAATTCTACACGCTTGAATCACGCCTCAAAGAGTTCCATGGTGATGAGTTAGAAAATATCAACCTCCCTACTCGTAAACTATACCTGCGACCAAGTCGAAACTTTTTAGAGAGTCAGCAAGTTGAATTTGAATACTTTTTGCAGCAGTTGCTGGCAAATGACTACTTGAAAAGAAGTGAACTGATATGCAGCTTTTTAAGTTGTTCCGATTGGCACAATAATTTGTTAGAAAACTTCAATTTGACCAAGATGATTCGCAATGTGCCCTCTAAGTTTTCCAAGGAACGCGGACAACACCTGGAATCATTTTTGAAGCACTTTGTGGAGTCAAGTGAGAAAAGCGACAACTGGGTGGCAAACAGTGGAGAGGAAGAGTTATTGGGCAGTAGGTCGAGGCGACGTGGTGTCAACTCACTACTCACCATCTCACCACCCAAGCTGACATCCACTGCAACCGATCGCACCACTGCCCACATTGAGTATCTCTATGATCACTTACTTCTCATGCTCATTCGTCTTTACAATCTAAGCAATTTTATTGTTCAATTTTTGTTACTTTTGCGTCCACTTATTCGTCAGACTTTTCAACATCTTTGTGACTATTTTCTATGTAAAAAAGCAAAGCATATGTTGAAACCAAACAAACTTGTCGAATTGCTTCACTACTTAACTGAATCCCTTAATAACACCAAGGGTGATCGGCATACTTTCCCATTAAATATGTCTCGAAACCAGCGATCCGAATTGGCGTTAAAACTGATAACTGGTATCATTCCAAAGTGGCTAGTAACCCATCTTACCGATTATAGCAAGCATGAAGAAGTTGTCTTTTTGCTATTCTCGCTTCTTCAACATCGTTTATTGAACAAACAACTGCTTTACCTGATTCTCAACATTTTAGTTGCTGAACTATTTCCAGATGTGTTGCTAAACACGGTTGAGCACACTGGGTCATGAAACATTTTTTTTGTTGATATTGTGTGACATTTGTTGCTGTTTGATTTGTGCTGTTAGCCTATTTTATCAAATGTACAAATAAATACAAATATGTTGTGCGAGTAATGTTGGAATGTTACATTGATTCGAGTGAGAGCCATTTCCTAGGTTTGACACCCCGTCATTAATGGTGACAGGCTAATCCTTTGTGTGATGATGGCGATATATTGTTGCATGTCGGTATAGTATCCAGTGATGAGCAAGGGCACTGAGAAGCAATCATAACTCGGTGATGGCGCGATCAGTGCTGCATGATAGCCTCGAACCGTTTCAATTCAGATGCTGACCATGCACTGACCAACTTGAGTGTTGGCTTCAATGGCGACGAGGTCGAACTGGCTGGTGGCACAAGCGCTGCTCAATTTCCACTAATCCACGGGCAAATCGGGGCTTTGTTAGCTTTTCTATTCATTGCCATTTGCTTGGTCATTGTAATTCAAGGTACGTAGTACACACCGCAAGCTACTATTCCAAACCGGAACTGGTAACAAAAGACCAGACCGTTTAGCATTCAATTATATGCGGCACCAGATTGAGGATGAGGCGATGGTGAAGCGATGTGGAGGGAGGAATTCTAACAATGATTTCTGGTTTGGGTCACCCAATGTTGGACAATGTGTCGTGTCGGGCACTTCAGTGTGTCCACGCATCACTAACCTTCATTGTGCTACACACATCGACATTTTTGTTGGTGGAAGGTGACCAGAAATAGTCTGGTAGTGGACAGGCACTGATTTAGATTCCAATTAGCACTGGTCACTTTCATATCCATGTGAGCAACTACCACTGACTAGTGTAACTTGCACTTTACCTCATCTTCCATTAGCCACAATGTTGGCATTTTCTTTGTGATTCTTGTTTGACTAAGATGTTTTTGGTCATCATGGTACCCTTAGTGTCATTTCTTGCTGCTTTGCGCATTCTAACCGAAGGTACCCCATTCTAACAGAAGGTCTTTTGGTAGTTTTTATGCTCAATTTTTATATTGTAGCCCAAATTTGTAACAACGGAGAAGGTAAAATTGTCTACGAAAAAATTGTTTCAATTGATCCCATTCATCATACTTCAAATGCTTCATCATATGAAATTGTAAGTTTAAATATGCACAGAAGTAGAATTTTTTTAAATAGTCCTATATGAAACAGTGTGAAACTAATTAACAGAGTGTAACACTTATGTTTAAAACAGATTTCACGCAATTCTCTCCCGTTGAAAGTGCTAGAAGAGTGCTTTAGACGGTGTCAAGAAGACAGATTAAACAAGATTACCACATGTGCAAAGTTTGACTTTCTGCCGGGAAAGAAACGACTTGAGTCGAGTAGAGTACGACACAGTGCTTAATATTGATAATATATTTAATTTTGGGTGTAATTAGAATTCAGGTCGTGGTTTAAAAGGCCAACTGTTTGACACTCAGCCCGAAAGCAACTATCATGAAACACACTGCGTTCTCTATAACCAATCAAATGAAAGTGTTAATTTAAAAGAGATCTCCTCTAACCATGGATCGGTTTGGAAATTTCAGAAAGTCTGTCTATCGGGTAATAACAGAATTTTATTATAAGATACTGAGTATAAAATCTAATTTGACCAAAACAGCCCAGTTGATTAATCGCAATTGTCCCGATCGATTGTATGTGTTTGAGAAGATATCGCAACACAAGATGGTAGATGAGAAAGCCAAAGAAGTAGAAGTAGCAGACAAAACGGAGTGTGAGAACAAGTGTCTCACCGAGCGATTTATCACTTGTCGTTCAGCCAGCTACCATCAATCAAGCAACAAGTGCTACTTAAGTGAATTCAATCGACACGTGATGCCGTCTCAATTCAAACAAGACCCTGAATTTGAATACCTTGAAAACATGTGTCTTAAGTGTATGTTTCAACAGGTGTCTGGTTATTAATTTGAAGTACAATTATTTTTGTTATTTTGAATATTAGATAATGAAATGTGCAAATGGAATGTGTTTGTTGTCGATGTGAAAAAGCAACTTAGTGCCGATTATGAAAAAATTTCGCTAACATCCCACTCGGTGAACAATTGTTCGAGTACTTGTTTAGAAAGTCTAAACAAGTACGGTTTTGTATGTCGCTCGTTTATGTTTGATGAAATCAAGCAAAGTTGCGTGCTTTATGATGAAGATCCAATGGATTTAATATCGTTTTCTAACGAAACAACTACATCGAATCTAATTTTTTCTACTGGGAATCTATACCGAGTGTTGTGTTCCACTGATGAAAAAGGTAAGTTGCTTAACCTCGCTTGTTGTTGCAGCTCAAATGTGAGTATTGTTTGACTACGTCATCTCAGCAGATAAAGAAATGGATAATCAGACCCTAGAGTGCTATAGACACAAAAGACTTCGAGGAAGACATCAGATGGAAACTTCTGCCTCAAACTTTTACGAATGTTTGTCAGGTTGCCTTAAGCAGCTTGGTAAGGGTTGTCGCTCAATTGAATACTCCCATTCGAAACAAATCTGCAGATTTAGTGGTTTTACTGTGACCGGACCGGTATCACATAAAGACAAAGATACCTTGATTGACGATGACAGTTTTGATTATTACCAATTCATGTGGAGTAAGTGTTGCTAAGATGTCATTGCATGCCAAATGCCACTGTTGCATGACAGCATGACTATAGTTATAAGAGAAACAAACCAATCAAACCATTATTTTAAAATCACTAATCTAAAGCAGCATGTTTAAGCATGTTTGTCCGCTGAAAAAAAATTGAAATTAAAGATGATTTGCTTGCAGATAATGAGTACGGAGCAAGCCATGAGCGAACAAGGCCTCTGTCAGACTCACTGTCAGACAAACAAGACTCAATTGAGATGAGCAACTCACAACCTGGCAACTACGGCAATTTTGTACTTCCTAATGGTGATCATCATCGAGACGGGCTGACTTACCACAAGTCGCCATCTTCAATCGACTACACACCTCAATCTTCAGTACAGATGTCGCAAAAGCCTTCAGTAGCGGGAATGGGCACCAAGTTACCACCAAACTCGCGCAATGAGTTTCAAGCTCGCTCGCCGCCGCGCTTCCAGATGGATCACAAATATGAGCATTTGAATGGTGGGAGCTCGATGGGACGTACTGCAGTAGTAAGCAATGCTATTCCTCCACTCAATAATCGATTCGTCACTTATGGAGTGCCACCCTACGCCGGCGTCAGTCAGAGTCAGTTAGGAGTTCAGCAGCAGTCAAGTGGTCAACACTACCCACCATTGTCACCAGGAGTAAATGGCCAAACAGGACCGCATGGTGCAGCTCACTCGCCAGCTCAACAGTACAGCGATCGCTTTGGTCTCATTACGCCCTCCGCAACCCGACCTAACGAGAACAGCATTCCAAGCAGTGGTTGTAAATTTGATCCAAACACATCGGGTGACACTTCTACGTTTCGCCGGGTAGGCTTTAGTTCTCGACTTAAAAGCAAGCACATCTACAAGGTTGTCAGAGCAGATCGTCTTGAGGATTGTGAAAAATTCTGTCACGAAACTAAAGATTTTGTGTGCAAATCGTTCAATTTTAGAGCTTTCTTCCCAGATAACTGTGAACTAAGTAATGTGGATACTAAAAAAATTAAATTGGAAAATGTGGAACATTTTGAACACAACACTCAGTTCGATTACTATGAACGGGTAGAGCGCAAAGCAATGATGGCTCACAGCTCAATGGATTGCTTCGAAGTGCTACAAACGTGCTCGCCAGAAGGAATGGAATTAAAATTGAAAACCACCGAAGGCTTCTATGGCAGAATTTATACCTATGGTTTTTATGACTCGTGCTTCTTTGATGGCAACGGTGGAACATCTAGCATTTTACGCATCAGCAAGCCTAACGGATTTCCAAGATGTGGAACTCAACAAGTAGGAGATGCTATGACCAACATTGTGGTAGTTCAGTTTAGCGACTATGTTCAAACGAGCAGAGACAAGAAGTACAACTTAACATGTTTTCTCTCTGGCCCCGGAGAGGCTGTGGTTACTTCCAACTACTTGGACACTAAAACCGATGGGTGAGTTGCATTGATGTAGTGATGTATCTAGCATGAATTACTTGGCTTTTTCCAATTCCAGCCGACATCCAATGCAGATCGAGCATTTGCCCGCGCAGAACATTCTCACCTCTAATATTGTACTGCGCATTCTGTATCGAGGCACTCCCACCAACACGATTGTTGTCGGCGATCTCTTGACCTTCCGCTTAGAGGCTCGAAGTCAATGTGAGTGATGAAAAGCCAAGCAACTTATCTTACTACTAGTTTAACTTATTTGTAGATCGGTATAATGGTTACCACAGTGATATTTTTGCAACTAACGTAATTGCCAAAGACCCTTACACGGGAAGACAAGTTCTACTGATTGACTCACGAGGGTAAGTAAATTCTGCTTATTGGTTTTTGCTCACTTCTTTATTAGTTGCCCGGTGGATCTGTTTGTATTTCCCGAACTTCACAAAACGCCCGATGGAGCACTGGAAGCTGAATTTTATGCTTTTAAGATCCCTGATTCAAACTTTTTGGTGTTTCAAGCAACTGTTAAAACATGCAAAGGCCCTTGTGAGCCGGTAAGATGCATTTAATATAATTTGAATGTTGAATTTAGATCGATTGACTTTGACAGGTAATATGTACTGATCGCAGCCGAGGACAAGGTTCATTTCCTTCTTGGGGTCGCCGTAAGCGAGCAATTTCTAGTTCCTCATCTACATCTGGCATAAGAACTAGTACCAAAAGCGGCAGTAAAAAAGATGAGGAAGAAGTACACGAACTGTTGCGAGTTTATCTAAGTCACGATGACGTTCCTGAAATGGAAAAGCTGGAAAGTTCCCTGAATGTCAGCGAGCAGTCTGAGAAGATGTGTATCGACAAAACTACTTATTACCTCATGGTGCTAATTTCTGCTCTTTTTGTCATCATTGTGCTGATTTGTCTTCCATACTGCACTATCGTGAAACTGGCAAACTCCAAGTATAAGGTAATTGATATTATGGTAGGACCTAACACGGTCTCTAATGATATTTATACCAAAAAGGGCAAGAGTACTTCGCTGGGGAAGCACTGGACTATGAGATGGCGTGCACAAATGCCCCACTTGCTAGTACGCAGACCACTGCACGCCACGCCCTACCTTGCAGGGTCACAGGTAGGGATGATCGGCCTTACCAATCAAACCACACTAGAGCCCGTCTATTGCGAGACATCGTCCATGGAACGCTCGCGCAGTCTGCAAAGCCTCACCGTACAAGATGCCAACCGAGTGGTCACCTAAACCTCATTTGAGTTTCACTATTTTGCTAGTTGTTTTATCAAATAAATTTTGCATTAATATTGTCATTTTCATTCAAACTGATTAGTATCATATTAATAAAGCGACCATTGTAGCTGTTTCTGCGAACTACCCTAGCTGCAGTGACGCCAGTTCTTATCGAACACGTCGATGGCGGAAGCGACCGTGCAGTACTGAGGAGCAAAACATGCCATGCTACTACCAATTTATTACCGCTCACATTTGGCACCCAAACGAATGCTATTCACACGCGTGGGCGTTCAGGTCATAGCAGAACATATTGTTACCATTTTGGGCAATACTTTTAGATGAAATTATGAGTTGCAAGAGCGAGAATAACGTATACCTAAAAATACCGGTTCAACTAGTCCTAACTTGGGGAAATCACCACTCACTGCGGGCAAAATATTTTAAGACTTATTTTTGGTTGAGATTAATGAAATGAAAAACAAATGGATACATGCCAAGATGTGCAGATTTGCCTGAGTGAACAAACGCGGTGAAAAAGACGAGCTACACCGCTGGTTGGAGTACTGAGCAGTGCCACCGGTGGCTCACTAGCTCAGTCATTGAGACACCCGGTGCCGACATGTGTGCCAAAATAAAAATAAGAAACATGGCCTGTGAGAAGATAGTAGAGAATGCGCTGGCAGTACCAAAGGTCCGCTACCGGTGGTGTCATGACTCAGGACAAGCTCGGTGAGACCGAGCGAGGAGTGGCTCATCAGACACTGGGCAACATCTGCAAGCCCAACTGGCTCTCAACTGGTGCCACTGGTGGAGTGGTGGGCGCGTGCCACCCCACAATGCACCAGTGGTTGTATCCTCCTCCCCTTGGCAGCACTCGGTGAGTCGGCGTGCCGAGGAGCATCTGCTAGCGTTCGCCAGGGAGATGTCAAACGGCAGAAGCAATAACGGCAGCCCAGTGTGACTGGTGCTGAGAAACGACCCGACCGTGCCTTTCACTCATTCACACACACATACCCACTTTCTCTTTCACTGCTTCTTCTGCCTCAAGCCTGCTCAGCTGACCTCAGCTCTCCACTCAATTGTCATTCTACCTACTACCCTGGCATTGGGTTGTTCTTGTTTGGATCCCATTATTGGTGGAACACTTTTCATTTTATTAACATCTGTATTCATTTATCCATAATTTTAAACTCCGAATAATAACTTGTTGAACAATGCCTTCCTTTCATACAAAAACGATTGAAAATATTCTGGAGCCAGTGGCACAACAGGTGAGTTTTTTGTTTTGATTTATTTAATAAAAAATAATTTTAAATAGACTTACATGTTTATAATAAATTTATTTTTATTATTTTATAAGGTAGTCGAATTTGAAATGTTTATTTTGTAGTAGATTCCTCAAATTGTTCTATTTTTAAAAACAGAAGCTTTCATAGTCACAGTTGTTGCTCGGAACGAGGAGAAGAGGAGAATCTTGGCAATCAGTGAGCTCAAATATTTCCCTCTTTAATCTCTTGTTCCTCTTCATCACTTAGATGTATTCATTTAGAATTATTGTAGCACCTACTATTACTTAAGTAGAACAATAATCTAAGCACTTGGTTAAAATTAAACTTAAATTAAGTGGTATTAATTTGTTAGAGTGGGTTATTAAACAAATTATACAGACTCTTAGAAGTAGTTTGTTGCATATTTAATTGATTATTTTGATGTAGGTATCGCGTTTGGTGATATTGCACGAAGAAGCAGAAGATGGCAATGCGATGCCTGACTTGGAGCGACCTGTACAGGGAGTTAGCAAAGCTGTGACCAATTTGGTCAAGGTGAGTGATGGCTGTGTGAATGAGGTTGAACAGCCATAACTTGTCTCCGTCCACTTGATTTAGGTGGGTCGCGAGACTATCAGCAGCTGTGACGACCAGATACTGAAGCAAGACATGCCTGCTTCACTGCATCGAGTGGAGGGTGCTTCACGACTGCTAGAAGAAGCATCTGCTATGCTCAAAGTAGACCCGTACTCGCAGCCAGCTCGCAAAAAGTTAATCGATGGATCTCGAGGTACCACTAGATGAGTGTGTTCACTTAGTTTGTACTCACTTCTCTGCATAGGCATACTTCAAGGAACATCACTGTTACTAACCTGCTTCGATGAGTCGGAAGTGCGAAAAATCATAAAAGAGTGCAAAAATGTTTTGAAATACTTGGCAGTGGCGGAAGTTATTGACTCAATGGAGGATTTAGTGCAATTCGTTAAAGTATGCCAATTTGATATTTTTTTCAAACTTCAGTTATGTTAAAAAAATATTTTAAGGATTTGAGTCCGTGCTTGACTAAAGTGTCACGAGAAGTGGATTACCGAGAAAAAGAACTAACTCATCAAGTGCATCGGGAGATGTTGAGTAGATCACTCGAATCAATTAAAACTTTAGCTCCAGTATTGATTTGTGCCATGAAGATCTATGTACAGCTTGTTGCGCAAGGTAAAATGTTTAACGAAAGTTTCCAGATTTTAACTGTGAGTTTCAGGAAAAACGGTTGACGAAGCAGCAGAAAATCGAAACTACCTGGTTCATCGCATGACTGATGAAATTAACGAAATAATCCGTGTTCTTCAGCTGACTACTTACGATGAAGATGAATGGGAGTCAGATGACTTGACTCGATTAAAGAAGGCTTATGTAAGTGCTTGGTGCGGATGTATGTTCAACACTAATAACACTTGGTGTGAATTATATTAGAATGCTATTCTAAGCAACTTGTCACTTGCTCATGATTGGCTTGAAGACCCATCAGCTGTAACTGGAGGCGTTGGTGAGAAGTCTGTTCGTCAAATTGTGGAGAATGCTCGCCGAGTGGCAGGTTTGGTGTTGCCAGAGGACCGGGAATCGATTCGCAAGATGGCCAGTGACATCGAGTCGATGGTGAACGCGCTGTGTGAGCTGAGAGATGAAGGCAATGGCGACTCACCCCAAGCTCAGTCACTGGGTCGTGGCATTAACAACAAGGTGAAAGAGTTAAGCTCGCTAGTGAGTCGTGCCATTCAGAGCATTGAAAGAAACGGTGTGCAAGGTCCAGCTCACACCGTCTCTGGCAGACTGGAGCAAGCTTCCAAATGGCTTTCCAACTTGAACATTGACGACAAAGGAGTGGGTTCACAGGCCGTTCGAGCACTTGTTCAAGATGGGCGTAAAATTGCACAGACTTGTCAACCTTCACAGAGAGAGGACATCTATGATTTGTGCAATGAAGTTGAGTCTCTGCAGAAACAACTTGAAGAATTATGTAAGCGTGGTTTGGGCAACAGTCCACAGGCCCAAGAAATTGCAAGAAGACTAAACCAAAAATTACAAGAACTCAAGAAAATGATAGAGAAAGCATTGATCACTCGAGTGGTGGACGACTTTATTGATATCTACACTCCGTTGAGACAATTCACCGAAGCGGTTCATGCTCCTGAAGGAAGTCCTAATCGTGAAGCTAACTTCCAGGAGAAAGCTAACAACTTGAGTCAATTTTCTTCGAAAATTTCTAAGACTGCTCGCAATGTTGGATCTGGCCTTGCACAAAACAAGCGTCTGGCAGAGGGACTGATGAATCTGTCGAATCAAGTTGAAAGTCTCACTCCGCAACTGATTAGTGCAGGACGCATTCGTTTTACACATCCAGATAACAAATCAGCTGACGAACATTTTGAAAATCTCAAGTCACAATATCAAGATAACTTAGAAAAATTGCGAGCACTAGTTGATGAAACTGTAGATGGTGTTAATTTTGTTAATGCTTCAGGTGAGGTTTTACAGATGGAATTGTGCAATGACTATCAGTATTTATTTCACAGAGGATGCTATACTCAAGTATACGACTCTTTGCGAAAATGCTATTGCTAGCCGACAACCACAAAACATGGTGGAAAACACTTCAAACATAGCTCGCCTTGCCAACAGAGTCCTTGGAGTGGCAAAACAGGAAGCCGACAACTCGGAGGATTACAATTTTACTTCGAATATTAATCGTGCTGCTGACAATTTACAACGATGTACGGATACAACTTAGCCTTTGACAGCCTTATTTAACAACTATTTTTGCTTTAGCTATTCCATCAATGGTTCAGGATGCCAAAAATGTTGCATTGAACATCAATGATTCAAGCGCAGCTAGCAAATGGAGAGAATCTAACAAACATGTGAGAAACATAAACCTGAAATTTATTTTGTTAATTTTAATAATGACTTTACTCTATAGCTCATTAATGCAGTAGCGGATGTGAAGAATGCACTTACTCCAGAGTTGCCCGATCTTAATCAATTGTCACTTAATGGTAACAATAATCTTTATTCAAGTTTATTTTTATTTTTTCCAACTTTTCTTGATTTTCTGATTAAATTTTCTTCACACGGAATTTAGATGATCAGTATAATTATCAACCTTCGGCAGATATTTATAAACCTAAACCAATTACTGACAACGAATTCAAAGACATATTTTCTTCTCTTGATGGGTTTATTAATGACACTCAGCCTCCTGAAATACCGCTACTTCCGGTTCAAGCACCGGTTCAGGCTACAAAACAGTATAATTCATATCCTCAGCCTCGGACAGGTATAAGAATTTCGAAGTGCAAAGAGTAATAAGAATGCGCCATTGCATGCCATACTTGCAAGTATAGCTCGTAGTCTCACCACGTAACGCTTTCGACTCAATCTATACAATCCTAATCATTGCTTTGCCTATTTGGTAGACAAGCTCTTAATGCTTTATGAATTTAATTGTTTGGTAACATGAATAATAATAATAAGAGCAATTTTGCTGATCCAGACTCATCATATGTTCCACCAAGACCACCTCCACCAACTAGCAACATCACCCCTCCTCGACCGCCACCACTTGAGACCGATGATGAATATGATGACCGATTCCCGACTCTACAGCCTAACCAACCCATTATGGTGAGTGCTTAACTCGTCATACAATGAGAGATTCACTTGCAATTATCTGTCAATGCATGTAGATGGCTGCTCATGACTTGCATCAAGAGGTGCGACAGTGGTCGAGTAAAGAGAATGAGATCATTGCAGCTGCCAAAAAGATGGCCATTCACATGGCTCGTCTCAGCACTTACTGTGGAGGACATGGTACCAAGAAAGATTTGATTGCTTGTGCCAAGCAAATTGCTGAGATGTCGGAAGAAGTCACTCGACTAGCAAAAGATCAGGCAAAACTGTGCACAGATAAACGCATGAGAACGGTGAGATAGTAACTTTATTTTTTGAATTTTTTGTAACATTTCTCCACTTGTTGCTTAGAATATTCTACAAGTGTGCGAACGAATTCCCACAATCGGAACGCAACTAAGAATATTGTCTACTGTCAAAGCAACTTTACTTGGAGCTCAAGGTAGTGGTGAACGCAACCTTCTCCCCTTGTTTTGACCCTGCATTTTTTTGCTAGGTTCACAAGAAGATCAAGAAGCAACCGAGATGTTAATAGGAAATGCTCAAAACTTGATGCAATCAGTGAAAGAGACGGTACGAGCTTGTGAAGCGGCCTCAATTAAGATACGCACTGACAGTGGATTGCGCGTACTTTGGGTGCGCAAACAGCCCTGGTATCAATAATCGGATTGAACCACTCCCTCTACTCCATCTCCACTTGAACTGACCATCACATTCATTTAGTCCAAGTACTGAAGACTGACCATTTACTTTTTTCTTTTAAATAACTTACAAGTGTGCCATTATTGTTGTGTTTTATATAAAATGCTTTATTTATTGAATGAACATAAGTAAAGTAGTTTAAAGAATTTAGTTAATATTTTCGATAAGGACAGCGATTCCTTGTCCACCACCAATGCATGCCGATCCAAGAGCATATTTACCATTACGACTTTTGAGCTCGTAAACCAAATTAGTTAAAATGCGAGCACCAGAAGCGGCGAGAGCTAAGCAAATTAAAGTGAAAGGTTTGGTTGGCAAACACGAATTTACTTACGATGACCTAAAGCAATGGCACCACCGTTCACGTTGGTCTTACTTAGGTCAAGGCCAAGCTCCTTTTGAACTGCCAAAAATTGTGAAGCAAAGGCTTCGTTGACCTCGATGACATCAATCTGATCTAGAGTAAGACCATTGAGTTCTAAAACTTTGCGAATCGAGGGAGCTGGTCCAATGCCTAAGTAGGATAAGTGGTAAAGGTTGGAGTGGGAAGGAAAAGTAACATGTGGCACAAACCCATGATGGTTGGGTCAACTCCCACCGAAGAGTAACCCACAACGCGAGCCAGTGGTGTCAGTGAGTGCTTCTTCACGGCATCTTCACTAGCTAGCACAAGAGCAGCGGCACCATCGTTCACACCTGACGCATTGCCCGCGGTGACCACGCCATCTTTCTTGAACACTGGCGCCAACTTGGCCAGTCCTTCCAAGGTAGCCTCCGGTCGAGGATGCTCGTCTACATCGAAATCCACTTGCTTCCCTTTCACCTTGATTGGAACAGGCACTATCTCCTTCTTAAACTTGCCATTCTTGTGAGCCTCAGCCCAGCGTTGTTGAGAAGTCAATGCAAACTTATCGCATTCCTCACGGCTGATATTATATTTGACGGCCAAATTCTCCGCTGTGATAGCCATTGGCATTTTGACATAATGATCAGTCAACGAAGTCCATAAACCACATTCGATCTACTTCCGACAATTGTCTCTTTGTAACTTTTTTTAATCTTTCAGCATGACTTACCTCTGGTGTTTGTGAGAACTTAACTCCAAACCGGGAATTACGAATCTAGATTCATTCATTTTAATTAATTAATAAACAAAAATATGTTTCAGTAAAAATATATAGTATATCTAAGTAAAAATAATTACCAAAAAGGGAGCTTGACTCATGCTTTCTGTGCCAACGGCAAGTGAAATTTCGGCATCACGTAGAACAATATCCTATATTATCACCAGTAAGTAAGATTAAAAACCCTCTAAAGTTGGTAGTATCGACCTGAGATACGTTGACCACAGCTTGAAATCCAGAGCCGCACAAACGATTCACTGTGAGACAAGGTGTAGACTCTTTGACACCCACACCAAGAGCCAAGTGACGCGAGATATAACTGCCATTCTTCTGAGAGTCCTGTCATTACCCAAAACACATCAATGGTTAGTTCCAGTGGATTGAATAAATCTGACTTTACCTGAATGATATTTCCCACCACCACGCTGTCAATTAACTGGGCATCCACTTTGGCATCTTGGAGAGCAGCTTGTGCAGCAATCTTGCCTAACTCAACCGAGCCAACATCACGAATCTTGCCACCAAAGGTACCAAATGGTGTTCGTTTGCATCCAACAATAAACACACCTAGCGACAAACAAATGGTTATCCACTTCTTAATAACAAAGCAAACTTGAATTATACCTCGCATTAATGACATTTTGAATAAAAGTATGACAAACCAAGTATATAAAAAGTGTGTTTGTTCAAGGATGAAACAAGATTGTTTATGTACCTGAATAGTTGACTTTAGGCAACGCTAGAGGGCATGCATTATGTTGTTGTCTCTTTATTTATAGTTGCTAAGCTTCTCTTAAGCTATCACATAGATAGGCGTGCACTAAGCTTAGTTTAACTTGAACAAAATACTCTATACGTGACGCATGGAGGTGCAAAATAGATAAAACAACTCGGGTACTTCTAATGCCCGCCCAAGGTTCAACAGCATTTGCACTTGAAGTATATATTTCGTTGTGTCGCTATGTGAAAATAGCACCTCTTTCAAGGGAAAAGAGCTCCAAAATCTTATTTTCTATTATAATCTTATATTATTAGCGAATGAATTGTTATAAGTGATATACATTTATATTCTCAATACCAGTAATAAAAAGTTACGAATTATCGAAAGCATAAAAATATGTTGTGAAGAATTGACGAATTAAAAGTTTTTTTATATATTAAAAAATGTTAGATGTTATGAAGAATTCAACTGGGCAAAGCAACATACAGGCATCACTCAAAAAACAACTAAAATTTTCTATGATTGGCCTTTTCTTGAGATGTGTTGTGATCAAATCTTATGCTTTCTTGAGAGCCTGGGTTTCTCAAACGGCTAATTTGCTACAGAATGTTATAACTATTGTTAGATGTGGCCAGAGGCCGGGGTCGGTTCGTGATTGACTGATAGTTGACAAAATAGGAGGGAGGCGATCGCATTTAGAAGTGGATAGAGCGCAGTGTCCAACACTTGCGAAAACAAGCAACACTAGTAGAATTTACGGCCTAAGTTGGTTGGTTTGGTTATATTACTAGTAACTAATTTATACTAGCGATACAGTATAACTTATACTAGTCGCATCTTTTATTTGCGTTGCTTGTCTTGGTGTTTGTTTTAAAAACAAAATCCGACTAGAGAAGAAGTTAGTTGGTAAATGCAATGAATGTGTTTGTGGCGCAAGTGTTGGTCTCGCCAGTGAATGGGCTATAGCCAGTTAGCGGTGTGCGGCCGTGGACAGAGCACGGAGCACGCATGGAGCCATGGCTCGCTGTGCTGTGCGTCCTGTTGCAACATGTTGCACGCAGATAGCTCACAATGGACCGCGCACTGGCCTCGTTCTCCATCGATTCCAACGAGCACACTCTCCACGACCCGAACCAATTCTACCACCAACAGAAAGAAGTAACGTACCAGATTCTTGTGCAATCACAACTAATGACAACAACCATTCCCTTACAATCTACTCCCTCTAGATCGATGGTGTTTTGTCTTTGGCATTCAACGATTTGCACAATTTCAGCGAAGATGACCTTTCTGATGGCGAGCTGGATTCTAATCAAAATTATCTTGTAGATAAGGTGAAAAGTTCTTCTACTCCACTTCGAATTGATACCACTGAAGGAAATCATCCCCTCAACCAACCACATGTTGATGACTATGCCAAGCTTGATAGTGACTGTGATCGTTTAACCAATTTATCATTGTCGGATCTTGACATATATGAAACGAAGAAGTTCATTGATGATCATGAAAAATATAATTACCAATACAAGGATTTTGAATTTTCCAAGACAATTAATCACAACAATCATGATGTTTTGCAATGTCAAGCATTACGAGAACCGAGTTTCATTGATCAACAGCTTATTGAAAAATTAAATGACAAAATCAAACTTTTGGAAAAACAGTTAAAGGATCAAGAAGTAGTCAAAGATGACATGTGCATAAAAACTGCAATTCTTGAATCCAAAGTACAAACTCTCGAATATGAATTAAAAGAAACTCGTGAAATTGATTTTGTTGCACGAACTAGTGAGAAACAAGCAAAGGCGATTGAATCATTAAGACTTAAACATCATAAGGAGTTGAGTGATTTGCGAGAAACTTATGAAACTAAGATTGAATATTTGACCCAACAACTTAATGCCAAAGAAGAAGAACGTCATGACTTAATTGATAAATACAAACAAGAAGCTAATCGTTATCAACAAACATGGAATCAAACCACAGCTGATAAGGTGAAGGATATCGTGGCTAATGCTAAAAAAGAGACTGAGCTTAAATTGTTACATTCATTTGATCAATCAGTTGAAAGAATTAAACAGGAATGGAAAATTATACTCTACGAAGACATACGTAAAATTATTACTTGGTTTGAACAAGATTCCAACTCGAAGCATACTTCATCTGTTAATTTAGAATTTAACTTTAAGGAAATCTTAAATTTGTTTACTTTTCTTCAAAAAGGGATCTGTGAGCGTGAGAATCAAATTAGTGCCAAGATACGCAAGTTTGAAGAGGCTAAGCAACAGTTGGAGAGAGTGTTGTTAGAGTCTAAGCAGCGCAACTCAAGCCTCTCAAGTTCTTCATCTAGGAGCGATCGATTGGACGATTTAAGAAACACTGGTGATTGGCAGGCTAAAGAAGTGAAGGCTTTGAGCGTAGAGGAACAAGCATATTCTCTCGGTCAAATTAAACCTAAAAGAGACCAAGAATTGACTGATTTGCTGCATCAATACGAGATTGTTAGACACGACTTGTCCGAAATTCAACTTAAATTATCCACCAAGGAAGAAGAATGTCAGCAGCTCAGGCACAAAGTTAATAAATATAAGCAACACTACATCATAGCTGTTAAGAAACATAAAGAAGAAGTTATTCAACTTAAAAAAGAATTCTCTTCTATTATTCAGGAAAAAATTAACACACAAAAACATTGAAATTAACACACAAAAACGTTACATTTATTATTGTTACAACTAATAAAAATGATATTTTTACAATCCAAGTTGGTCTTGTTCAAAGAGCCTATTATCTTCAATTATGATAGTTTTGGTTGGATATGAGTCTATTTCAACAAAAAGATAACGGAATTGAGACCTCGGTGAGTCTTTTCTGGTCTCGCATTGCACTGTCCCTGTGGCTTTGCTGCCTTTTAGATAAAACTTGACTCGTAGGTAGGTTTTGCCATTGTTGTCGTACTCAATAAATGAAACATGCCTCGCTCTTCGTCGAGAAGTCATCTCGCCGTGACCTTTGATCGGTTCACCTAACGCCTCTACCACTCGTGGGTCTTCTTTGCACTTTTTCAATGCACTTGCAAACACGGAAGATGGACTTTTAGAAGAGAAAAACTCCTGGAAAACAGCATATAAAACAACGCAAGTGATACCCACACCGGCCAAAATGACCGAGATGTGAGTGACATCCTTGGTGGTCTGCTTGATTCGCTCAGTCACCTTGACATGTTCCGACAGTTGCTTATTGCTTGAGGAGGCTACTACTACGTTCTTGCGCTCCTGTGAGCTCTCAAGTCTTGTGCTCACATATGTCACCATCAACAGTTCGTGACGCTTTCCCAAATGATTCAAAGACTTGCTAGAGAACGACAAGCTTCGAATCAACCAAGAACTGGCCATCTTACAAGACACAAACATGATCATTGATCACTGATCACTATGTTTTGAATACGACCCGGTGTGTTGGTAACATCTAAATGCACACTGTGTACATGCCACACTTTTTCTATTACTACCTATCAAGTCACTGTGCGAAATGTCCACTCAGTTACAATCGAAGCAACAAAAATCTTATTTTGAGGATAATCTATCCCTCGATGGTAACCAAGTTGAATGAATGGCATCTTTGAAATTCTGATTTTAATAACCCTTAACAATGGTACTTATCTCTCTGTCTACACGGGATGCATATCATTTATAGTGTGCGTGCGCTTGCTCTATATAGATTCACAATTTTCTTGAGAAGGTCCATTGTTAAGTTTTGCACTGTGAGTGAGTTGTACTTTGCTTTATTTTAATTAAAAATTAATCAAAAAAATCCTCTACATCAAGAACTTCATCAAGTAAATGATCACCGAAACGAGAGAGATCGATTTGATTGTAAATTAAAAATTCAAATGTTTCTTCAAAGTTAGTGTCTCCAATTAAAATAGCTCCTTTCATCCTGTCATTTTGGAGGATTACTTTGATGAATTCTTTTTGAGGCACTACTCGACATAAAATTTTATAATCATTGGACTTGAGCTTCTGTCCATTGTAAAGACCGAGTAGGATGACACGAAAGCCAAAAAACTTAGTGACATGAGTAAAAACTTCGAAATTAGAGTGCAAGAGAGGGCTGACTTGTTTGAAGTGGGAAGAAATGCATTTAGCCACATAGTAGCCCATTTGGCGAGCTTGCGTCCACAAGCGCATCTGGAACCAGTGCTCTGCAATATTCCAACCAGCTGAGCAAACGTCACCCGCAGCATAAACATCACTAACACTGGTCTTGAGTTGATCGTCCACCTTGACAATTAAACAGATCTTAGTCAAGAATTTTCAGTTTAAAAAACACCGATTATAAACCTACCCAAATTCCTCCATCCATACCAATGCGAAATGAGTTATTTCTTGTAAATACTTCATGGTTAGGAATTACACCAGTGGCACTTATCACCATATCACATCCATAAATTTTTCCGTTTGTTAATTCAACGAAAACATTCCAATCTAAAAAATTCAAAATAGAGTAGAAATTAAAATTAAAATATTAGATTCAATGATTATAAATAACCTTTGTCATCCAATATATAAGCTTGTTTGTTAAGAGGAATATTTGCTCTAAGAGAGTAAATATTCGAAACTTCACAGCAATTTTCGATAATGACATTTTTTTGGTTGCTTCCATGCATCTTTAATCCACTGTGCCAATCTGGGCCCAAAGCAACCCCGTACTCTTTTTGAGGAGTATCAGTTGGTTCGGTAGTGAAATGATGTCTTTTCGATAAGTTGTTATTAATTGTTTTATCTTGGGTTAAAAAATCAGAGAAAAACTTTTCGGCACCTGCATCAAAGAATGTAGCTCCAAAGTTTTTGTCTCGGATGGCCCAAATAATTTGGCATTTTGAAACTTCGTAAACTAATTCAGTTGCAATTCCGCCATTACCAACAATCATGATTCGTTTCGACATTTCGAGAAGGTGTTCAAAACTCTTGGCGTTTTCATTATCTCGGAGACATTTGATGAACTCTTCAACTTTCTTGTCATGAAAAGGTACAATCTTAGGTTTAGCTCCAGTACAAATACAAAGCTTGCTATACTTCAGTATTTGACCATTATCAAGCTTAATTTCACGCTTTCTACTATCAAGTTCTAGAGCTTGATTAATCATCACCTTCAAGTTTTTCGATTGAATTTGACTAGAGTTTTGTTCAATAACATCAAATACGTCAATCGACCTACCGATCGTCCGTATATTAGCGACCACTTTCACTATCGGTGATGAAGATACTAGAATTATTGGCAGTGAAAAATCATCAAGTGAAAGCACCTTGGCACAAGTGACTCCTGCAATTCCGCCACCGACTATCACTACTGGATCAATCTGATTCGACATGTTTTGTGGCAATGGTCTGCAAGACTTTCACGGCTTTGAGATAATCCAGAATCTTAGAATCAAGTTTAATTATCATTTGAAATAAAAGAATGGAGAAGTCCAATCCACTTGAAAAGAAGTATTGCACAATATTGTGGAACGGGCTATCAATGCATGTTTGGAGAAGGAAAGCGCGCAGACGCCATGTGTATGAATCATGCATGCATGTCTTGTCTGCGCCACTCGGTACACAAACACAGCAGTGCAAGTTGCAAGTAAACATATGTATACACATTGCATAAAGCATTAGTTCTGTCAGTATGAAGCGTCATATGTGGAGGGACGCAAGGTTCTGTCATCTGCTCCAGTCGGCAGCTTGAAGCACAACTCAACTTGGTTGATCAATTCAGTCCGTTTCTTCTCGCATGTTAACCCTTTCTTCATCATGGCTGGGCTCAAAGGTTTGCATTTTTTATTTTTAATATTATTTTATTAATATTTGTTATTTATTTTTTGTTTACATGTTTGGATAATAGAGTATGTATAAATGACGTTTTAGTTTTTGGATTCTTAAAATTGTTTTTTACAGACTTGTTGTGTTGGCGTTCTTGGGCTCGGTGGGAATGACACTCGTTATTCTTAGTTGTGCCACACCTAGCTTGGGAGCGTAAGTTTTAAATGTAAATCTGGTTCTTATCGTTTCTGAATAATGTTCTTTACTTTCTAGTGTCTGGTGGCCTTTTTTTGTAGTACTTTTTTATATTTTAGCACCTTTACCGGTGTTGTTTGCAAATAGATACCTAGAGCATTCATCTTCTTATTCCACTACTCCGAAAGATGTGGCTTTATTTTTGACTGCTGGTATCGTCATTTCAGCATATGCTTTACCCATTGTTTTAGCTCGAGCTCCAGTTGAGCAACCAGTCGTAAGTTGCATTATAGTTAATTTAAAATATGTTTATCTAAACAACTGTCCTCGACATAGATTCAAGTTGGTGCCTGTGTATTGGTACTGCTTGGAAACACCGTCGTGTTCCTCACCATTCTGGGATTTTTCTTTTCCTTCAACTCGGATGAATCAAGCGGATTATTGTAATACTGTTGTTTTGTATGAGCAAATTAAAGTGTGCCAATGTGCAATTCAAGATTGCTCATTGCATGTTATTTACTGCACTAACAATTCATATCTTTTGTCTTTTTATGACTCAATAATAATAATTATAGCATCACTGGATACTTGTTTGAACCATATGCATCATTGTTTATATTTTTTTATTTAAAAAACCCAAATAAATTGCTAATGATGAATGAATAGAAAAGAAATGTTGTTGTGAGTGGGAGAGGTAATGTGTGATGCAAGCATGACCAAGCGCACTTAAGTCCTAGAGAGAGCAGTGAGCGCCGGGAGTGGATGCCATCTGGACGGCGCATGCGCAGTGATGTGCTCTTTGTGTTGATGGCGTCTGTTTGACCAAGAAGCTAGGAGGGTGTAAAGAGGCGCTACACAGTGACTCGGCAATTTCAGCGAGCACTAGCCCAGCTCTGCTCGTCGGCAGCGCACTCAACTCCCGCTTGCTTTTCTCTCTCTCTCTCTCTGTGTGTGTGTGTGTATAAAGCTGATTCACCACTCACACTCGGTCCATTCGGCCACGCAGCTCTTTATTGACTTGTTTCATTTGAGTTTCTCTATCTTCATATTTGCACGTGCTGATTTTACATTCTATCTCCAGCTAGGTTTGTTGCATTTAACATGGCTGACCCAAAACAAGGGTAAGTTTCTTAAGTAATATTTATGTATTTCGTTTACATTTGTATTTCAAATTCATTTTATCCTATATAAAATTTTCCGTAGAAACGATGATTTGGCTACTGCTATCTTGAAGCGAAAGCAAAAACCCAACAGGCTTTTTGTTGAAGAAGCGACAAATGATGACAACTCCGTTGTTGCATTGTCACCGGTAAGTATCAGTTTTGACAATTGTTTGACGTTTTCTCTAATGAACTTTATGATGAAAGGCTAAAATGGAAGAACTGAATCTTTTTCGCGGAGATACTGTCTTGCTGAAGGGAAAGAAAAGGCGCAATACTGTTTGCATCGTTTTATCTGATGACACTTGTCCTAATGAACACGTTCGAATGAATCGTTGTGTTCGTAACAATCTTCGTGTCCGTTTTGGCGATCTTGTGTCTATTCAGCATTGCCCTGATGTTAAGTACGGAAAACGTGTCCATATTTTACCCATCGATGACACTGTGGAAGGTGTTAGTGGAAGCATTTTTGATGTCTTTTTAAAGCCGTATTTTTTGGAAGCATACCGTCCTATTCACAAAGGAGATTTGTTTATTGTTCGGGCTGCAATGAAAGCGGTTGAATTCAAGGTCTTGGAGACTGATCCAAGTCCTTTTTGCATTGTTTCGCCCGACACCGTGATTTTTTGCGAGGGTGATCCAGTAAAAAGAGAAGAAGAAGAAGAAAGTCTCAATTCGATTGGCTATGACGACATTGGTGGCTGTCGCAAACAGTTGGCTTTAATCAAAGAAATGGTAGAGCTCCCATTGCGACACCCTACTCTCTTCAAGGCTATCGGTGTAAAGCCGCCTCGTGGTATTCTTCTCTATGGTCCTCCCGGAACTGGCAAGACTCTGATTGCTCGAGCAGTTGCCAACGAAACTGGAGCCTTTTTCTTTCTTATTAATGGTCCCGAAATCATGAGCAAACTTGCTGGCGAGTCAGAGAGTAACCTGCGTCGAGCATTTGAAGAAGCAGAGAAGAATGCTCCTGCTATCATCTTTATAGATGAATTAGATGCAATCGCACCGAAGCGTGAGAAGACACATGGTGAAGTGGAACGACGCATCGTGTCACAGTTACTCACTTTGATGGATGGATTGAAGCAGCGATCGCATGTGATCGTCATGGCCGCTACTAACCGACCCAATAGCATCGACGCTGCTCTTCGTCGTTTTGGTCGCTTTGATCGTGAAGTTGATATCGGGATTCCCGATACTATTGGCAGAATGGAAATTCTTCGCATTCACACTAAGAACATGAAACTGGCTGAAGATGTCAATTTGGAGAAAATGGCTCAGGAAACGCACGGATTTGTCGGTGCTGATCTAGCTGCTCTTTGCACCGAAGCTGCTTTGCAGCAGATTCGTGAAAAGATGGATCTCATCGATCTAGAGGAAGATCAAATTGATGCAGAGGTGCTGAATTCACTGGCTGTTTCCATGGACAATTTCAGATATGCTCTCGGCAAGAGTAGTCCTAGTGCTCTACGAGAAACCGTGGTCGAGGTTCCAAACGTTACCTGGGACGATATTGGTGGCTTGCAAAATGTCAAGAAAGAGTTGCAAGAAATGATTCAGTATCCTGTGGAGTACCCAGACAAATTCTTGAAGTTTGGTATGACTCCATCTAGAGGCGTGCTTTTCTACGGCCCTCCAGGTTGCGGAAAAACATTGCTTGCTAAGGCAATTGCCAATGAGTGTCAGGCCAACTTCATATCAATCAAAGGGCCAGAATTACTTACTATGTGGTTTGGTGAATCCGAAGCAAACGTTCGAGACGTGTTTGATAAGGTATATATTACATAGAGATTTAACTCGTCATTTAATAATATTTGTATAATTTAGGCTAGGGCTGCTGCACCTTGTGTTTTGTTTTTTGATGAACTCGACTCAATTGCTAAGGCTCGAGGTGGCAGTGTAGGTGATGCAGGCGGAGCCGCAGATCGTGTCATCAACCAAATTCTCACTGAAATGGATGGCATGGGTAGCAAGAAAAATGTCTTTATTATTGGCGCTACTAATCGACCAGACATTATTGATCCCGCTATCTTGCGTCCTGGTCGCTTGGACCAACTGATGTATATCCCATTACCTGATGAGAAGAATCGCGAGTCTATTTTGAAAGCAAATCTACGCAAAACCCCCATTGCCAAGGATGTTGAATTATCTTACATCGCCAAAATATCTCACGGTTTCAGTGGCGCTGATTTGACTGAAATTTGTCAGCGAGCATGCAAGTTGGCCATTCGCGAGGCAATCGAGATCGAAATCAAGCGAGTCAAGGAAAAGAAGGATTCTGAATCCGCTATGGTATGATTAAGAGTAATGTTACTTTTATACTGATTTTGTAAATTGTGTCTGTTAGGATGTTGAGGAACAAGACCCTGTTCCAGAAATCCGTAGGGACCACTTTGAAGAAGCCATGAAGTTTGCTCGTCGTTCTGTCAGTGATGCTGATGTTCGCAAATATGAGATGTTCTCGCAAACTCTGCAACAAAGCCGCGGATTTGGTTCCAACTTTAGGTAAATAATAATTTTCATTTATATATATTTTTTTATTAATATTTTGTTAAAACTAGATTCCCAGGAAGCCAGCCTCAGCCTGCTGACAATGTCGAGGAAGATCTTTATACATAAGCATGCAATTAAATATCACTTATTCATTAATGTAAAATTTTGATTACAATTCTACTACAACAATAGCCAATTAAAGTGATTTTATTTTTAATGAATTAGTATTTACACATAAATAACAATTATATACAATGGCTAATGAGACTAGGTCTAAAATTTCATTCTGTTTGAACAAAACCTTTGTTGGTTGATGTTAAAAAATATCACAACCATTGCAGATAGCTAAGCTTTAGTGTAGAATGGAATAGACTCCGATAGTTCGGTTGAGCAGTAACAATAACTGTGCAATAACAAGGCTGTAATTCAAACTGAGAGATGTATAGCTGGAGCGTTGGCTGCATGATCCTACAAAGATAATTTAAAAGATTAGAAAAACAATAGATACTAATAAAGTGTAAGGGGTGATTCTTATATAGCTTTAGTTGCTTGAGGGGGTAAAGGGTTAGAGAAAAACCTAACCGAAACCTCACACAGGGGGTCACAAACAAACACAGCTGTATGATTCAATCTAGTGGTAATTCTAAGCTTTCCCAAGAAAAAATTAAAATTGAAATTAGCGTCTTAACTTAGTTTATTTTTAAATTTTTTAAACGAATTAACTGGTGTGAGATTCAATAGAGATTTAAAAATTTTGGCTTTTTCACTAACGCTATACAAGAATCACCCCTAAGTTGTCAACAAACCTTCTTTTATTAAGGTGAATGAGACGAGATCATCGTTAAATGAGTGGTACCTTGGGGTATCTCCAAAAATGTTATGATTGGTATCAAGTAAGCTACTTTCCCGATAACAAAAATGGCTGTTTCGAATGAGTCGAATTTCATTATTCTCTTCATTGTAAGTTATGCAATACTCATAGTTGAATTTTTCGATAAAGGATACCAGAAAGTATTGAGTATTGTTAACTTTCCAACTACCTCGACATTTAAAATCTAGAAATAAAATAACAATTAGTGGTATTAGCAATTAATTTTCATACTACTCACTCTTAACACGATTATCGAGTGTGCAAATAAATTGAAACTGATCTTGGTCATCACAGTTGGACTTGAGCCGCAATGATTTCTCTTGGCACATAAATCTCGAGTCTAAGAGGGAGACTAAGCGGCTGTAGTTGGAATGAAACATTTTGTTGCCGTAGATCTTTGGCATCTTTGATCTAATCGAATAAAGGCCATTTAAAATGCATGGTCGAGTGTAATCATCGAGAGCTAAAATATCAAATCATGATTAAAACCAACAATCAGAGCATTCGACTTTAATTACTTGTCAATGTGACATAGTGAGTTGACCGCTGGTTAAAATGATGTGGCGAGCAAGCATCGGATCGATGAGACACTATGTTGCCTATTTGTAACTCGGCAATTCTCTCTTCACGTAAATAAGTTTGCATACAAGCGTAACCACTTTTACTTTTAAAGGCAAATCAATTTGAAACATGTAAGAAAGTGTAAGGAGATATAACTTAAATTAACTTACCACCCAAGAGTTGTGTGTATAATGAAACGACTAGCGTTTATTCGATGTAAAGAAAAACTTCCATCATAAGTGATGCACTTGCTGCTACGGTTAATGTCTTTTTTGTCGTTTAAAACAGAAAACTGTTTGATAGCGGAAAAGTCATATAGATGGCGATTGTCTAAGGACTTCCAGTGACGATTCTCTACAAGCCACTTGGGAAAATCACAACTGGGTTGAATGGTTTTAGCTTTATGAATCTTGAATGTGCGAGAACCGTCACGTGGCGAGAAAAGACCTTCGCAGCTGGCATCGCCTGATTGTCCAATATCGTAGCCTTCAATGCCACCAGTGAAATTCTTCTCTATCACAAAACAGCGAAATTTATCTTCATCAGTAGTGGCAGAAGAGTGGTGCATCTTGCCAACCATATATCTATATTGCGCTTCTTTCCATTCCGCAATGCACTCTAATTCTTCGACTAAACCAAAGTTAAGGCAATCATTAAATAACTGTTATTTTCTATTTAATTCAAAAATCTTACCTTTACTTTCCGAACCAGGAATGTCTGTGCAAGCTCTAAACTTCAACAACATATGTTTATCATCAGTGCATTCGTCAATTTCTGATAAAGGATCTTTACACTCATTCATTAAACCTTTTGAATAGCTAAAAACATATGGACCTTTAAAAGGACACTTAATAGGGGATGTATTAACTGTAATCAAAAATAATGTTAAATTTTTTAAGTTTTAGTTATATACTTTTTTACCTCTAAATAAAGAAAATAGTGGTGCATCTCCGTTAAATTCAGAACAAATGTCAAGTAAATTAGAATATTGGTAAGTAGGATAACAGAAAGCTGTAAAGCAAACATTGTCAAATATTGTTTTTGTTTATAAAATATACAATAACATACTTTCTTTGTATTGTAAGATGTTATGATGTCGCTCGCTGATCACAAGACATCGGGCACATTTTTCGTTTCTAAAAATTCAAAAGATATAAAACTTTTCCAATTACTAATTATAATACAAACCTGTTTTCAATAATAAATTTCTCGTTGTTATTCTTTAAACAAATTCCCTTTTCAGAAATATTATATTTGGAAATGTAGATCAAATCTGTCACACCCTTTTGAAACCAGCTTCCCCACCAGTGTTCAGGAAATGTGCACTCTACAAAATTAATAAATTAAAACTTGGATCTAAGTTTTTTCAACAAATATTCATACCTGAATGGCATAAACTTGGCAGATAACTTAAAAAAATAATGACTGAAAATGCAAAATATATTCTCGTTTTGACTGTGAAGTAAGTATGAGAAAACTTGCAAAGTGGCACATATGATTTCGTTGTTTCTAGCGTTTGTTTATGCAACAAATGCCTTGGATAGCAATGGAAAGACCTATTGCTATCATTTCTTTGTAAACATACTGAAGAGTTATCAAGAGATATCGCCTTGATGAGCTTCATCTTTAGGAAATACAACTATTTTATCTAGTTTATTCACAGATATATAAGAGCACTGGTGATAAAGATAAAAACTAAACAAATCATAGCAATAGCTTGGAAGAATCAGTTTTATAATTATTATCAATGATGATGATGATGATAGAGTTGAGAGTGATATTCCTGCCGCAATGTATTAAAAACATTGCTCAGGGCTAGAGCTAGAAGAATCGAGAGTAATGGGAAGCACTGTCGGCGGTGTGAAACCAAGGTAGTTAGGTGTTTGGGTGAATCACATGGAGAGAAGTAGTGGCGTCAACCAGATGGAAGATGATGCAGAGGGCGTCGATGGGAATTGGTGGGCTCGGACAGAGGCGAGGATGGCTCAGCTCGCAGCCTAGCAGACAGCAGAGAGCCACTCGGCAGGGAGGTAGGCTGCACCTCAAACGTCACTCGCATAACAAGATCACGCTGTTGGTGGACGCACCCGAGCTCGAGCTCAACTCTACTTTCAATGCATTCAATGCTTGCAAGTTGCATATGTGCACGAACGCCCATGGGGCACTCACTCCGGCACTGCACACTCTGCACTGCCACTCACAACTCACCTTACCGATCGCCACTAGCCTACCTAGGTAGCTTTCACATTCCACAATTGCCCAATACTTTCTCACTAGTCACTTTCAACAAACAAATCTATCCTATTATCATTGTCATAAAGTTTTTTTTGGTAAATTCTAGTTTTAGAACAAAGGTATCGATTCTGTTGTGGTAATCTCACTCAGTTGTCAGGTTCATGGAGACTGGTGCGACACTAAGCTTGGGTTTGTTCCCAATCAGCTGACCTATCAGAGTTTAGCTAATTTCGAAAGCTCTTCTAGACCAAACACGGTCAATCAAATTAAAAGAAGACAACTATATTGTATTTGACAGAGTGTTTCTGTATTAATTAGGCAGTTTTAATTAACGTATAATTTACTCTATTTTGGATCCAGTCTACTCGCCAAGATCCATACATTTAATCCATATGGTACATATATTTCTACTACTCAGTGGAACCTATCATTAGAGCTTCAATTGCAAAGCTATATTGCATATTGAAGAAAATTGTACGTGCCCACCACCGAATACATTACATAAAGATTGCCAATGAATAAATATTCCATCAAACGACAATTAGGGCTAGCCACAAACAGTTTTAATTTCAAGTAACTTCTGTTTTAACAATAAACATTTTTACATATTAAAATAAGCCACTATCTTGAATAACAATTTTTAATGACCAGAAACAAATAATTTAAAGTATCACAATAAAAATGTACATAAAATATTCTTGGCTAGGTAAAGATTGGAATGTTATTAAAATCCATAATAATTCATCATTGTCAAAGTAGCGTTGTTGATTTGCGGCCCATACAAAGGATTCAGTTGTGCGATATAGGTGGAAAGCCAGCTATAAAACGAAAAATAATTATTATAATTGTAGTTTCTTAAAAATTGAGATTTCAATGCAATGATTAATTCTTGTTTACAATTATCTTGTCAAATTTTTAGAACACAATTTAAGTATTAAGTTCTATCACAAGAGAATTGCCCCTTTGGTTTATATGTTTATTAGATTCGACATAGTAGTTTTTATAAATAAAAAAGTATTAAAATGGATTAAGTAAATTACTTGAAATTACAAAATCATTATTTTTTAGACACTTACAGAACATAGCAGCTCACAGCAGTCATCATCAGCATCACCACGGTAATACTAAAATAATGAAAACGCCCATTAAAATCGAATGAAAGCATTTACTTAGTTGGAACCTTAGCTGGGTCAACATGTGTATTTCAGTACTTACCCTTTGTTTGGTCCTCGAGGCACAAACAGTGGCAACACGAAGCCAACCACAAGCCAAAAAGCACTAACTACGATTGGAGCAAGTTGAACCATGTTTCTTCTAGTATATTCCAATCAATATAAGTATGATGGATTGTTCCCACAATGGGCAAGTAGCAATTAAACTATCCGGTACGACGACAATGCAACGCCTGTTCAAGCTGCAAAATCGCTGCTCGCTTCTCTAACTGTTAACAATTGTCGTAGTGAGGTATAAAGACCAACTTCATTCCAGACCTGAATGTATACATATGCAAGTCGTCTATTTCAACCTAAGGCGTTCTCTATTTCTACAACGTGTGACTCCTGAGTCAGGAGTCCTGACTGACTCATGAGTCATTCGGTTTCGACATTAATGTGAATTCTATGATAGCTATTTGATAAAAAAATATGTTACACATATTTTGATGCATTTAATAACGAGCATATCAATTATTTAGACTCAATACAGTAAACCCTCAAACTCATGAGATTTAACAACAATGTCTGTAACAGTCACTGTATATAATGAAACAGCAAGTGGTCCTGCCTTTGTGCTTGCTTGGCTTTTCGAATTTAGAACTTTCACTGTACCTTAACGACATTGACCACTGACTTTTCATGAGTTTGAGGGCAGACTGTATAGGCATTTTTGAAAACCTGAAACCATGCTCTTTCACGCTATGGTAGCCGTTTTGATTAATTTTTTTTGAAACACACGGTGCGTAGTAATCAAAGTTTCGAGTAGGGTTAAGAAAAAAACTAGACGTTTTTTCTACGTACGTACCGTGTAATCAACTCTCCCCTCCCCCATCCCCTCCCTCCTTCTTCGTACCGCTTCACCTCCTTCCCCCTTAAAATTCTTGCAAACCGACGGGAAATAGGGGTTTTTGATGGAGAGCTGGGGACGGCTGGAAATATTCTTGTTAAAACGCTGAAGCGTTCTGGGTGGTCTGGATTTGGGATTTTTCGGGGCGAAGGAGCAGGTTGGTCTGGGGATCTGGAGATGGGGAGGTGGGTGGGGGAACATGAAAAAAAAAGAAATTTTGGCGATAAAAATTGCCTAGAAACAATATGAAGCCCTCTGCGGAGAGGAATTCTTCATGGCGATCATGTCCTATGGTTCATGGCAGTCTCTGCTCACACGACTTGAATTCGCCTCTCTCCGTTACTCTGGGAAATCGGGATTATTTAGGGCATCGCTCAGTTACACAGCTCTTATTATTTAACCTTCACCTGACAAAGGGGAAGGAAAGTTCCCTCACCATAGGTAATGGGATTATTATTTCTTTTGATTCAGTCTTCTTATATTTTAACGGAAAAGATTCAAAGAGCATTTAGAAAGTAGTAAAATGTAACATTTAGAAAGTAATAAAATGCATTTAGAAAGTAGCAAAATGTAATAATAGTTTTTTTAGCGCAATAAAATTTATTTTTAAGGTAAAATTATACAATTAATTTTAAATTATTCATACAATTATACAATAAAAATTATACAAAGGTAAATTTTATTTTACGTACTATTAAATTTTGTCACGTGAAGTATTTAATAGTTTGAAGCAATTAACAGTCTTACTGATACGATAAAGAGAAATTAAAAATCATTATTATGAACATAAGTCATGTGAGAATTAACATAAATAATATGCCTATATGCACACTATATTTTCTTTAAATATTCTATACTCTTTATTTTGTCAATTCCATGAAGTCATATCGTAAGAACAAAATTTTAAAATGTATAACCGTAATATAATGATAAAGCAATGATCTATAAATGTAAGGTTTTATATACATATATATTTGTATTTATATATTTGTATTATATTCTGTAAAAATATGTTTTAGTTAATTTGTTCTTTTTAATTACCTAATGGGTAATCAACTTGATAATTAACTGTTTTTCAGTGACAGGACGCATATACATTCCTTGTAATAATTTAAAGAGAATTAAATTAAAATTTAAAGATATATGGAGAGACATGATTTTGTTACCTATCATATCATTAATTTAACAGAAACTTATGAATCAAATTGTAAAATAACAACGACAATTTTAGAAAACATTTTGAGAAATCAAATTTGACAGTCAATATCGTTCTGTTTTTCGAATTTTAGGCTATGAAAATAACTTTATTTGATCATTATAGGTATCGATTTCGCTTCTTATGTAAGAAAAGAATAAGATAGTTTTATATATATGTACAATTTAAAAAATATTTTTTCATAGTCTGAGTAAACATTGGAATTTAAGGTTTTACATAAGATTATATAACTATTGTTCCAGGAAGCTTATATAACTATTGAATATAAAACATTTAACAATCTATTAGGAATTTTTGAAAGAATTTTTTCGTCGTTTTGTTAAACGCAATATTTTCTGTTTTCCTTATTGGACATCAATAAATTCAATTAAACAGAAAGGAACATGCTCATATACTAAGTTAATCTTTCAGCTAACAAAAAAAGGAGTTTTCATTTACAGTGATAAAAAACCGCTCTTGAACTTCCTCGAAGTTTTACGATTCAAAACCGAGCATTTATAACAAAAATTTTGTACAATAAAAACTTTACACCTTGACTTTACTGTTCCAGAATAAATAGTTCGAAGGACATTAACTGCGATTCAAAATACACTATTTTATTCAATAGATTTACACAAAAATATCTGGTTTTATTATTTTACAGGTGGAGGAGGTAGTATTTTGTCTCAGTAAACGCTGTTCCTTTTCCTTCATTAAGGTCTCACAATTAAGGTACAACATGAACTAGTTATTTTCAACCAAATTAAAATATTGACGTGGCTATAATCCGATCGAGCACGACTATTATTTCCTGCACTCTCCACCTGAATTGAATTTTTTTTCCCTACAACCTTTCATTTTTGGGCGAGCTCTTCTTTCTCGGCATTTGTGGTATTTAAATTTTTAATTCTCTCGCTGGCGTATGTTTCTGCTGTTACTCTGAAGTGCCTCCCTTTTTCCCGTATGTGAGTCTCTCGAAAGTACCGATTTGCATGGAAATCCCCATACCAATATTTTCACGAAGGGTTCAACAGCATACTCGAGCCATATTGAGAAAATAACGGAAGAGTCAGCTTGCAATGCAACTAAACTCCGTCGAGGGAATTAAGGATTATGTTTGCGGAATAAAATGTAAATTTTGATTCGAATAGCCACTGTTATTCTCAACTGAGACTAATCGGAGCCATTGTATAAATGACATTTGCGAGCTTGGAAATGAGTATTGCTAGATTGATACTTATTATTCCCTAATAAGTCTACGAATCGACAAGAAAGTGATTTTCATTTGCGTATCTATGGCCGTACAGGAAGCAAAATCATCTACTTTAAGTACTTAAAAGGTGAGTTTTATCTGGGAACCCTAGAAAAAATTTTACATATCTTGTCGAAAACATTCATTCATTATCTTGTTATCATTCATTATCTATTTTGTAAATCTAAGTTTTGTGAAACTAAGCTGTGTTAGACAGTAAACTTTAGGCATGCTATGATCAAATAAGTAACTAGTTAAAAAGTCTGGTTATGCGAAGCTCAGTATGAAAGGTTTTTTTATGCGAGTTTCAGAGATGACAGTTTAAAAAGTCAGACTAGACAGACAAAATAACAGACTAAACCAAAGGCTAGGCTAAAAATATATATTGGGATGCACCAGCTAACAGCGATGGGCTATACTTGGTCGCAAATTAGTTACTAATCCAGAAAAATATTTCTAATAATTCAATCAATCACCTTGAATTTCTTTGTACTCCACAAATTAGACCGAGGATAAAGGCAAAAAAATTCTTTGAGTCTTCACAAATTCGAGTTTTTAATCAGACAAAGAAAAGAATTACAATGAGTGAGTGAATAGAGAGAAAAAAGAAGCCAAACACTGGAGATAGATGTAACTGAATAAGGCACATGACATTAATATTTATTTCTATTGAATAAAATATAAATATTTATTTACTGATTTTAAATACCTTCTTCTGAATACCGAATATGAAGATGAGCTCCAGTCGTTATTCAGTCAATTTCGAATAACGTTGCGAAATTAATTTCCAATAAAATATAATTAAAATTCAGTTTTACTCCAAATATACCGCTTATATTGGATACACGTTTTCAACTGATTTAACTACCATAGCTAAATAAGAACTGAGGACAAATAATAAATATATTCAATTCTTTGGTGATGCATTATGTCGATAACTGTATTAAAACAGCGATACTACGGGAACGGAAATACCTACGAAGAACACTTGAGCCCAACGACCGAATGCCGATCTATGGCAAGGGGAATGAATTCGATTCTAAGTAACGCGCCAAAAAGCAATGAAGAGAACAAATGACAGACCTACGCTAAAAATAATAAATAGAAGTTCGTATAAGTAAATCTCAATCTGGTTCGCTTAACGAATGTAATTCCGGAACGGAAAAGACATCCACCGTCGTATAAATGCATATCGTTAAGGGGAATGACAAAAGGTAGGACTGAACTGAAGGGGAACGGTTTCGTTTTCTTTAACAAATCAAAAATTTCAGTATTTATGCATGCTTTCGCTTTTCATTTTGAAAAGCATCTCATGAATTATTTTGCATGATTTTTTAGAATACGGATGTTGTAGGGATGAAATGCCACAAAAATGAAATATGAAAAGGTGAAGGAAATCCTTATATATGTATATTGGTTTGAATTACAAGCAGGAAAAGGAACAGAACAGGGTTGTATTGGTGTTTTGAGAAGATCAACCGCACAAGGCACTGATAAAAGCGTGGAGAAAGTTAAATAAACATCCGAAGCTTCTATCGAGGCGTAGGAATCTGATGAGAAATTCCGCCGAAAGACGGGTAGGAATAACATCTAGGAAAAGTGTACAAGACGTTGAAAGCTGTAAGGAATCACGTATAATTTAAGAGGTCAATAGCGATGGGGAAAATTCAGCAGAGGAATGGAACGTTGACTCATAAATGATTAATGATGAACCATTGAAAGCAATGGCGGTCAATGTTTGCGATAATGGGATCTGCGGCGGGCTCGCTCTCGCGCTAAAACAAGAAGGGAGACCGTCTTAAAAAATGAACGAACGAGGACGAAACTGATGAACAAGTATAATCAGCAATATTCCCGGATCGACGAATGTTTCCAAGTTAATAATTCATCGACCCGAGAGAGAGTCCCCCGTTTGTAATCATCGTGTATTTCGGATCGTACCGGTCACATGTCATCGCGAGGGATCGCAGTTGATCGCCGATCCTTTTTTCCTCCCCGGCTTTCCCCTCCTCCCCCCCCCCTTGTAAACTATCAAAATACCGAAGCTCCATACCCCCTCCCCCCCCCTCAGTCTCAACACGCCCAAAAGAATGGCTCCCGCGCTCTCCCATAGGC
>WURS02422419.1:0-16686 GCA_011762765.2 Rhinocypha anisoptera
TCTGCTGGTCATAGCACTCTTCAAAGTTAGTCTGAATGAACTTTACTGTAAGATAAACGGAAACTCCCACATATATACTATATAGTATACACTGTATACATTGGATAATAAGCCAGCGCGCAGATAGTATAAACAATTATAATTTTTCAAATTCTTCCATAGAAAGAGCTTTAAAGGTCCTTCACAATTGCTCTTTAAAACTCTCCTATTCAGGATATGTTAGCGTAACTCACTAATGACTATTTCTTATTATCATAGAAGCAAACAAGAGTCTATTAATTATGTCAATAGTGGCACACAGATTGTATAGAGCAGTTGCAAGATGTGAAATTATATTGCTCTATGGTGATGAACCTGATTGGAATTGTAATTGCCACCAACTATAGTTGATGTAAAGATGAAAACATATGAATTTCGAATCAATCAATATATTACAAAATTGATAAACTTTCAGATTGCTCTTTCTCCCTCTCATATCAGTCTTAAAGGGCGTGTAAACGAAATTACAATTAACGGGATCAAGCTTGAGACAAATTAATCTGTAAGCAGCAACAAGTAACAAAAGTCAAAATCGGCGAGATTAGACATTAAGCTCGAGATAAGCGCAGATATGCTCTAAGTGTAGCACAAAGTCAAAGTAGTGAAACTATTTTATTCGTAACACTCAAAAAGAATCATAATGCCTTGGGTTATCTTATGTGCTCTGAAGGTTTCCGTAAAAAGAGTGCATCTAGGTGAACACTTAAGAACATTGCAACAATCATGATGAGCACAATGCACGATATTAAATCTGCAGTTCAAATGAACACACATTGACTTCCGTTTTGAATTGTCTTTTCACCAATGGAAATTCGGTGAAGAGTGATAAAAGGACAAGATGGCCCGAGTGGTCTATCGATCAATCAGCTGCCCGTCTTCAGTCATCCTACCGAACCGACAATCACAAATGGATTATTCAATCGCTTTTGCGCTTCGATGATTGCCCGTTTGATCGATCACACGCACCCTTTTTCTTCGCTTCACGTTCGTGAATTCAAATAAAAATACCTTAGTTGACAACTAAAAGCAAGTGAAAGTTTTTAAAAGCATGAAAATTATGCTATTATAACATAATGTAAAAAGTAAGTAAGCCAACAACTCTAAATATGAGCATTTGATGTTCAATAAAGGGCAGAGCAAACTTACCCACAAACCGAAGCGAATCGTTTGGCCAATCTCCTCGGTATGCCACAGGTGGTCCACAACAATTGGTCATTTCGAATTTGATATACTTTAAATATTCTTTATTTAAATGTTTTATTTCGTTATACTTACAAAGAGAAATACAAAACAAAACAGAACAGCAAGAAAAGTTGAGTATTTGGCCGTCTAAGGTACTGATTAAGTATTAAGTGATTTTTTTTGTATATTTACAATGTTTATGATGTAAATGAGAATTATGTACGATAAACAGTATATGTATATATATATATATTTATAAAACACTAATGTAAGTACAAAACAAATACAAAATTAGAAATAATATACAACAAAAATTGTTTAACTTACTTTCAAAATAAATATAATCAAATAAAAATAAAAACAAAAACTGTAAAATTAATAAACAATAAAAAATAATAAACAAACAAAAAATACAAATCTAAAACACCAACAAAATTGAGATAACGATGATTATGGTGATAATAACCGCGCTGATGGTAGTATTTGTTGTCAAGTCTCAAACTTAACGAAACAAAAAACAAAAATAAAACAAAAAAAACGAGGTTGAAAAGATGAACCAAAGTTGATTACAATGACTCCAGCAGGTAAAACCGATATAATTCGGGAATGATCAAACTGAAAATAAAAAAGTAATTAAACTTTGTCCCGTGTTTGACTGACATAATTAGCATAAAACGATCGTTTTGGGGCATTAATCAAGCACGATGGCGCATCGTAATTTGAAATTTGAAGTTGAGCTTGACCAAAGGTAGCGTCTAATGGGGATTTTAGTGAGCAAGTGAATGAGTAAGTCGCGAAACCACAAATCACTTCAATCGATCAATCATCTCACCTGCTTACTCTTAGCACGCGTTGCCTTAAGCAAACATAACTTGTAGCAACACCGTGACAGAGACAACAACAAATTCCTGCCAACATGTGGATGACCAGAGAAACGACCTAGACCGACGGGTACAGTGATTAATTGTCCTGCAACCATTCCATCTCTCAACCGCATCACACTTATTAATAATTTCGTTTCTCACTCAATCCAGTGATGGATAGGTAAAATGCTTCAAAAAAAGTTCCCAAAAACAATCGCATAACAATAAACGCCTCAATCAAGCGTGATTTGAGACGGTATGAGATGTTAAATAAAACTGACAGAAAAGCGCGGTTTACTAGGTTTCTCAAATATGAATGTCGCGTCCCAAGCGACTCCCACTTGTGTGCAGCAACATTTTGAAGCCACTAGTGAGGTCATTCTACGAGGTATGTCATCTGTGAACGGTCCCGGTACCGACGTCTGGGAGAGGTGGTGAGTGTGTGGTGGACACGCGTGTGACTCATCACACCGTCACTACATTGGTCAACGTGCCGTCTCACTCACTGCCACCTCATCACAACATAATTCTCACTTCACCCTTACTCATCCCTTATTAGACTATCTATATATATTGATCAGTTCAATCCTTTGTCTCACACACATTTGTTGTCGTGTCGTTATGTTCTTTAAAATTGTGTCTTTGAAAAGTGATTTAAAAATTGGATCTTGAAAACTCATTGTTCTTTAAAAATCTTATATTGTATTTAAAAACCCTGGAAAAGAGGTCATCGATGTAAGTTCCTCTTCTTTTGTAAATAACTCTTTATTAATCCACCCTTTTAGTGGTGGCCTCTTTTTTCCCTCTTTTTTGCCCCTTTTTTGTTGTTTTGTAAATAGATGTTTTGGAATTAAAAGTTGGAAGGTGAACAAGAGTCTTAAAAATATAGAAGTTACGCTTGAGACGTAACATATGAAGTTCATTAATATATAAACATTTACAAAATTCAAATTGTTAATATTCCATATACTTAAACTTAAAATGCATTTAAACAGTAGACAGATTTTTAAATTCCAAAACACGATGTTGTCTAATAAACAATGCATATTCTAATAGATGATTGTTAACTAGTTAATGCGATAATTGGTTAGTCAACAATCCTCTTAGCGAAAAGCTTGAATAAAGCAATTTTACCCGGCAAATCTGATCAGATAATTGGCTCAATCGCATAGATTTTAATTTTATTTCACAAAGGTGACAGTGCTGTAATACTGAGAATTATGATTGAACAGCAAATTCCTTGAAGATAACAACTGAAAGCGAACAAAAATCGGATCAGGTTTGACAAAAAAAGCGTCAAACTTGATCTAAGTGCAACTGGTGTCTACCGTTGCAAAACTTGATAGATAAATGCTTGAGTAATGCTTTCCACATCTTAACTTCTGAACTTAGCTTTCAAGTCGTGGATCTATTGTCACTACTCCTGTAATAGTAATTTGAGACCATTGAGTCAAGATTTGTCATTTAACAACTAACCCAACTCAAAGAGAACACATCTCGTCAACATTACAATTTTAACAAATTCTAGCAAACTTTAGCGTCTTCAAAGAAAAACCAAAAACAAACAAAATTAATACATTCATTAATACATTAATGAAATTCAACAAATAATTAGCAATCATTTCATTGTTCATCCTTCATTTGAGATTGAACATGAAGCTATAGCTAAGCTATAGTTATAACTACCATCGCAAACTCAATTGAAAGCTCATCTCAGATGAGTCATCTGTTTTGCTTGCTAATAAAACCAGTAAAATTTCCCTTATTGTTGATGAAGCACTACATTCTCTAAAAACAATCAGTTCTGCAAAAATTGATTTGCATGGAATCAAAGTATGAGGAATGCTTGGCCTTGATGGCCGCAAGTTTCCCAACACCTTAACCATTTCCATCAATCATCGAATTGGAAGGTGCGCACAAGAAATATCTTATGAAACTCACTATGAGTTATCCGCACAACACATCAACATCAGCAGGTAGTGCTAAATTTATTTGATGAATTGTTACAATTTCTTTTTTCCAGTGTGTGATTTAATTAATTTTTTTATTCAGATTCTTGTAAGCATAAATTCTGCTTGATAAATTCGGACAGCCTCCGTTCTTGTAATTCCTCAATTAATAATGTGTTTTGCCTCTTACTCGCTCAAACAAAACAGGTAAGTTGGTAAGAAGTGAGAAGAATCGAGTGTGGTAAAGTACGTTGCATTCATAAATCAGTTAATAACTGACTATAAATTGTCTCGTTTGCTTCTACCATACGATCATAATCAAATCGAGCAAAAATTACTCTAGTTCGAGATCAATCTTGACAACAAGTGTTGCTGCGAAGTGTTATACATACACGAACAAGAGCAAAAGCGTAATCAAAATCACGAATTTAGCCGAATTTAGTTGTGAATATAAAACCACATTTGAATCACTGGGTCTGTTCACAAAGTGACCAAACGACAGATCGAATTGACACATCTCGGTAGCAGGTGCAATTTGGTGCCGCCTCTTGGGAATTACTTGGCGCATCTATTGTGCTATTATACGTTTCCAGAGCATGTGGTTTAAAAAGTGAAAATCAGATCGATCGATGGCTGGGTCGCTCGCCTAATAAGGCAGCCTATCTAATCGAGGTAGTCGTCGTGGTTATTGTCTTAATTGATCTCCCGATCGCTCACTCGTGCTGCCTTCTTTAGTAAAAATCGGTCATTTTTTTGTTCTTCTTCCACAAGGGAGAGCACCTATGATTGTTGCCACCATCACTGTTGCTGCAAGCTACTCTCAAAGCTCGATTAGAGCCAAGTGATAATCTTTCTCTTAATGATGCCAAGCACAAGTGCAAGGCACGAAAGTTCGATAAATCAAAGTCTAATCAAGCAATCGAGCCAAATGACTAAAGTAGCGGACGCACTGACGAGCAAGATTCTTTATACCTCTTTGAGCTAGCGCAGTACAGTAGCTCGCTCACCATGTATATACTTACCATTTGTGCCATTGTTTTTTGAGTTTGTGTGGGAGACACAAGTGCAAGTAGCTATCAACATCATAATACTCGTCACAACTATAAAATAAATCTACCAAGTATATGCACTATAGAACAAACGCATTATACCCCCTTGACGTATTATGCAACTATTTTGTATAAAAATAATTAGGTAGGACAAAAAAATCTAGTAAGGTCTTTTAAATAAGACAATTTTAAAAATTTAATTCTTGTATTATAATAATTTGTGTGAAGTTAGATGAAATCTTACTGATAAATATGAATAATTATTATTATTATCAGAAACTCTTCTTTCTCTATATTTAAATTGGCCAAGTAAATAATGCTGATAAAAGTGATGATGAAACCGTTTTGAAGTGAACTGATTTTAATTGACGTCGCATGTGTGAATCGAATGCATACGATTAAAGTCTCGTTCTCAAAAAGCCACTGTGTTCAATTGTTTGCCTAGGTGACTCACTACTGAGATGCTAGTGATATGGGTGAATTGTTCGTTTACTTCAACTAACACTGACTGGAGCGATGTCAATCGCTTAGTCGCTAGGCACTGATCAGTGCTAGATCAGTGCGTACAATCCATTCATCATCAGCACTCTATGTGCACCGATGTGAGAGAGAAGACTGCATTGATCATTTCCTATCAGATCGTTATCCTTCAGTTACTATAGCTGCCAGTTTCAAAATGTTTCTTTATTATAGACTTATTGCTGGATTATCACAGGTTTCCCTCTCTGCCTCTTTCTTCGAGACGCAGAGTGGAGTTCGTTTTCAATTTCGATACTTGCCATTGAGTGAGGCATATCAACAGCTAATGACAGTGCTGACCACGTTCATCGTTCTATGGCTGCCGTTTGTTTCAGCAGGTGTGAAAATAACAATAATCCGGTTTAATAGTAAAGCGAGAAAAACGACAACGTTCGTCTTCTCTCACTCACTATCATCATTTTACTTTCACTTCTATACTATGTGTGTGTGATGATCATTTGGAGAAGATTTATCTTGAGTAGGAGACTGGACACAACACAATTAGGGAATCGAATCGAAAATGGCCTGCAATTGTGATGATGGATGCGCGCTCGCTAGCTCCAGTGCTCTATAACGGACACAGCAAGTTAGCTACGCAAACAAAGATGTCAAACAGACTGACCTCGGCACACTCCCAGTCAGTATATACGACCCACATGATCACTTACTAGGAATAGAGTCCACCTCCTAAGTTGGGGACAGGAGTATAACTTAAGAATGATAAGAAGAAAGTGGCACACGGTAGCATACCACATACGGTGTTTCACCAATTATGCTAACCCAATAATCTAATTTTTTCAGAATTAATATTATTGCATGTTAGTTAAGATATTTAACAAGTTAACTACAATGATCAACACTTTCACGCATGCATAGGAATTCAGATTCGAATGGAACCATTGATAACGCTGTCAGTGATGAAGTGCACAGATAGAACTTACCTCAAGTGGCTAGACGGCTGCATGGCGTTTCATATGCAACGCCAAGTGGTCTGATCGCGAAAAAGCTCGCTCGCAGAGTTGACATTGAAACGGTCTATCACCAGTGTGTTTGCGGAAGTGCCGTGTCAGTTCATCAGAGCGAGCAAACTTCCATCCACAGCCCTTCCAGCTACACTGGTAAGGTTTCTCTCCTGTGTGTGTCCTCAGATGAGCCTTGAGATGCGAGCTCTTGGTGTAGGTCTTACTACATCCCGGATGAGAGCACGTGTGCGTAGTTACTTTCTTCTGTCGATTGCTTGTCCCCGTTGCTTGGCACGACTTGGATTGACTTAGACACAACTGACTTCCATTCGGACTTCTCTCCCCAATACTGTTTTCATTTGAGATCGATTTTTCCAGTTCAGTCTGGTTCGACTTAGCTTTAACGTCGGACCAGTTAGAAGAGGTAATAAATAAATTAGTTTCGCTTGATGCCTTTTTGTACATAAAGCTAGCATTATCGTTGGTTGAATCGTTCGGTTTGTGATGAAGCATCTGAATTAACGACTTTTGCTCTGGAGATGCTGGTGGTGACATGGAAAGTGAACCCACAGGAATTGTGGTAGTCTGGAAACCATCTCGGTTGGTCTGCCCAAAACCGGACTCGCATACATAAGATGTGTTGTTGAATGAGCTACTGCCATAAACGTACTGATTAGCGGTACCATTACTCTCGCGATTCCAGTTTGGTTGTGCAAAACACTGGTTTGATTTGTGTCCCGAAATAAAATGATTGTACTTAGAGTTTTGTTGCAATTGCTGATGGAGAATGGGCATTTGTTCTTTGAGCCGCCTAGCTCCATTTGGTGTACTTGTGGAACAATCAACAAGTGGAATCGCATTCGAACTGGGACTATTGAGGCTGTTTGGAGAATACTGACTGGTGGAAGCACCACTCACCGGTGGGGAAGAAGATGACGACGAAGAGGATGAGGAAATGATTGAGTTGGGCGAGAGTGTGATTGAAGCAGGCATGAGCTCACCAGGGAAGGTCGCTACCGATGCTCCTAGGGTTCTCTGACTGCTCGTAGATCCGGTTGATACCGAATCAAACACTGGACCATTTTCTGAACCATTGCTGGTGTAATAGTATCGTGAGTCGTTGACCATTCCATAGTCAGATAAATCTTCAAGATCTAGTTCTGGTTTGATTTTTTTAGTTTCTTCGTTTGAAGTCGTTGGGGCTAGTTTGTCACGATTGGTTTTTGAAATATCTTGATTAATGGAAGAGCAGTCGTTATTGGTAGAACTACAGTTCGTTTTCGAATGGCTTGTCGAAGTTGAAGTAGCGTCGGCACAGGTTGGAGTTATATTGCTATGATCCTGACTCAAAAGCAGCACACTTTCAATGTCTTGCCACATCTATTTGTAAAAAAGAAACAGAATAAGAGTTAGTAACAAAATAAATGTGAAACCTATTTGGAAAATGTTAAGCTTAAAATGCTGAATATCTAGTTATTGTTTTATCTAATTTTAAATTAAAGAAGAACTAGCTGAGCCCCGTTAAAATAAAAACAGAAAAGTTTGAGTATATCAAATTGTCCCTACAGAAAACTTCTTTTTACTTTTGGCTATATATCGCTTTTTTTAATAGTAGTCAGAAAATTTAGACACTCTGGAGTTGAATTTTATGAGTCAATAAGATTTGTGCATTGTAAGTTTACCATTAAATCTTACATAGATATATCGAAATGATGATAGTATGCCAGAGGCAATTAATTCCCCTCAAGAAATTTAGACTTTGGATTCCAATGTCTCTGCGTGGGAATAACAGCAGCACGATGCTTGAACTTGCTCTCACTAGTTCTGATTGACCGATCGAGATCAATCATACGATGCATGAAGCCAACTGAGCCTGAGTGTCAAGTGGACAGATTACACTGTCTGGTTGATCTACACTAGTGATAATGAATTTAACTCTTGCACAATCTAGACAGTGATCAGGAGACACGAAGGAGAGAGTGAAAACAGTCAACAATTGCAATAGATTGCTAGCACAATCGTTCAGATGACAAGCAGAGTTCACCAGCTGAGTTAAGCAGAAGATCACATTTAAGTTGAACTATCGACTCAGCTGCCCACCCACTCCTTGTGCAAATAGACCAGAAACGAGCCCACTCATTTACTCCGATCACTACTCACGGTTTGTGGTAACAATAATTTTGTAAACTCATTACCGATCAAACTATCGGAAGATCCCAATTTTAATATCCGTTCCAGGGGATAAGGTAGAGCCAGGCAAAACGAGTTCAATAACTACTAACCACTAAAACTGAATCTATATTTCAATCTAGATCAAGCAATTGCGATATCTAAACCACTAAAAGACTAGTGAGTGAGTAGCCTAGGTAGCCACATCACGTAGGACAAGTAGTGGCCAATCCCTGTCATAGCGTAATCTTCTTTCTTATTAATCTCATTATTAATCTCCCAAAACACAAACAAGCACTATGTCTTGTTTCATTGACGACTTATTTGCCTGGGCCTATGTGGTGAATGTTCTCAAAAATGATGTCGACAGGTAACTCAGATTAGCGAGCTATCTTGGATGTTCGAGCTTATTAAACACAATCCCACCACACTTGACTTGATGTAAATCAATCCAATGCTCTGGATTTGTCATCTTTATTCTTGCATTGTTTCTTAATTAAACTAAACTGAACACTCGGTCGGGCTTTTAATGCCATGATCAATTCAATTATTTCTCCACTAAACTGTAAATACGGTCTTGGTCGCTTGACTCGTGTGGCAATTAGTTCCAATGCTCAAAGAGATTGTGAGTTACAAAAATGGAGGTAGTAATTTCACAAATAAAGAAAATTCTAAATTAAAAACTTTAATTATAATTTTACAGAAAAAAAATCTGTAAAGTTAACTTCTAATTAGATCTACCTGCTGCTGCTAGCTTGAATAAATATGAATTTACTTACTAGAACTATTCAAAAACCCAAATAAACAATAATTATGAATGAATATTAATCATTGGTTAAAAATAATAAATTAACATAGCAAAATTTTAATCAAATTACCACATGGATTAAACAGTATATATTTAGGAAATGGCCAACAATTTAACTTGTCTCGTATTTGATATTAACCCAATGGAAAAAGAGTGTATCATTTGCGTAAAAGTTACATGCAACCTTACCAAGCATGACATGACATGTTGAATAAGACCTAAAATGGTCACAGATGAACTAAATCGCTGTGGCATCGAACATATTTAAATGGTTCTCATCCTTTTCCGCCAATTTGCCAGTGATTTGAATTTAAGATCATACCACAACTCGACACTCGCTCACACCTTGTCTAGACTGAATTGCCCCCATATTCGGTCTCCACACCAGTGGTCGGATAAATTTGTCAAAGTGAGAAGTCACTTGTTCGTTTTTATAATTCCCCCTTTTTAGACTTGAAGTTAAACCAACTTGCCCTTACCAATGAACAGTTGAGTTTGATATCGAAAATACTTACAAATCAGAGCTAAATTGGTTAATACACGCTAACATAAAAAATTATAATTTTTATTTATAACTTTTGATGAAATTATTTTCATAGTCAATCCAAGTTTTTGAAATACCTAATACCTAGATTCATGCTTTATAAATCTTTGGGCATTTTGCGCCTGTCTAGACCACATACATGGTCACTACTACCACAGCCACACCAGTTTTTTGATGATCTAGATCAATGATCGAAGGATTTGCACAACTGTCGTTTTGGGCAAATCAATTAGCCATGTTATCAATTTTTTAATTATTTCTGCCCTGCACGGCTAGTGATGGTGGTGGCGGTGATTGGGGCAAGCGACCGCTTTGTAGTTTCCCACCACAGGTAGTATTGTGCGAAACAATCGTGGGGCGCGCTGATAAGGCTCGTTAGTGGTGGTGCGGGGTGATCCACTCCACAGGGGGACAACCGAGGCACTCGATTGCCACACATTCGAACAGCTTGCCTACAAGGGTTCTACTCTACTGATCATCGCAAGACAATGGTGCCACCGCTGCTGCTAAAGCAAAGCTAGGCCGTCTTCAATTAAGTAACAATTCTCTTAGATAAACCGCAGAAGAGGAAAGTGATTTGAAAAAAAGGTAAAATAGAATGAGGTAGAATGAGTGAATTGGCTTGCACGTGTCGGGTGATGGTGAGCAGGTAGGCGAGCACAAAGCGTAGAAGTGAAGTTGGAGTGGCCCCTCCCCAGCCGTACAGTGATCGCCATTTGTCAGCACCTGTCAGGAGAACTTGCTCTCCGCACTCGTCAGATTGACTCTTTGCCTAGTTTAGGACAAGCCTCGGTGTCAGCCTGTCAACCTGGATCTAGCTTGAGCTGTTTCAGTAGTGATGCTGATCCAGTTCGATCGTTTAGCTGTTCATTTGCCACTATCAATGGCGGCATCGTTATTAACCATGAACACTTGTAGCTCACCGCAAATTGGATCAAAATTTCCGAATCTTTTCAATGCTAAACAGGGAAAACAATTTCGATGGTATATTGTGATGTAAATCATCTATGTTAGACAGTAAGATTTGGATCAACGCTGTTGTCGTGCTTGTATTTGTCAGAACTCTCTCGACATATTGACCCAACCAACAGCAGACCAAATCAAATCAAACAGAGCCTGATTCAAATGCCAGCCTCACCTATCCATGTCGGTAAAGCAATGATTTCAAGATTAGTGTTAACTTCTTTCACAAGGTTAAATTTAGATTTTTAAATGGTGCTTATGTCTCAGAAGCTTAGTGGCAAAAGTACTAAAACTCATCAAATGTATTATTATTAATATAAATAAACAAGGTGTATTTGTTTTACAATTAATCTCCAATTCAAAAGTCGACTCCTCAATCAATGCTTTTTTGTGATGTTATTATAGATATAGATAGTTAAAATTAAATAGTGCTATAGTCTTTTTCATTAATTTAAGTTAAATAACTAAATAGTTAAACATAAGTAGTCTCAACTTGTCAATTGATGAGCGCAAGGTAGATTCAGATGAAATTCAAGTCAATAGTAATTTTTGTGATATGCGTTGAAATGAGAGCAACAGTTGTGCTTGTTTACAATCACCTTGAACCAGAATTACAATTCAAACCCACTGAACATCAATCATTTTTCCTTGATTTTCCCAAATCAATAAAATCTCAAATTTTAATCACCAACAAAATTCGTGCATCTTCCATAGATTGGTGACATTGAAAGAAGGCAAGGGGAGAGCGAGAGAACGAGAGAGAGAGAGAGGGAGAGAGAGAGATCATATCGTCATCGTAATTGTCATCTGAGCAATTGCAACAGATATGGAAAGTAGACCACAAACTAGTACTGACCTTGGAGCACCACATGCACTCGATCATCATCATTATCAGGTAGTCTGTTTGTTTTTGATCTCTCCCTCCTTTCTGATTCGAACTACCGCACTTTTGTTTTCCACTGTCCATCGCGTCTCCTCTATTCTTTTGTTTTAGAACTCTATCGTCTTAAATTGTGTTGCTAGGTGTTTTGCAATGCTCACAAAACTATCACATGTAGCCAATGCACATCGTTGGCACTCAATGCGCCCTTCTAGTATATGTGCATAAAGTATCGTTTCGAGACATCCTCTTACTACAAAAAAGTTAAAAAAATAAATTATACTATTAAAAAATAAATTTGAATATTACTTGTTGCTACATTTATTCTAAGTAAGTTTAAATCTTAATTAAGACCAAGTAAAGTTTCACAATGAGAATTTGGCCCAAATAAAACAACACTGACCAAGTGACCAAATGAGACTCATGCTGTTCCTCAAATGGCTTAAAAATATTTTCTACCCTTCTAATCCAGCTCAGGGCAGATTTCAACCACTACTATTTTTTGCAATTGTGCAATGTATAGCCAAATGACTAAATTTCCACAAATTTGATGATAGGGCAAAGAAATTCAACAAGTGCCTCGCCATTGTGGACTTTTGGAAGAGTGTTGAGTTTATTTTTCATAGAAACTGCTTCTTGTGCAAAGCTCTCTATGAAGGATGGGAAACAACCGCTTTCGCTTGTGTGAATGCATAATTTATATGATTTTGGCGTAAATATCGAGCACCACTCAACTGCCAAGTCACACTGGTCGAGTGAGAAGAGAGTCGCTCTCACTTCTCACTGGCTGCTGATGCTGCCGGTCACACACATTTTCATTATATTCAAATTATACAACTATCTTGCCGCCACCATATAGACACACAATAAATCCGCGTAATGATAGAGTTGGAGTGATTTATTTTATTTACATTAAAACTCGATTAGATAGATCTGTGGTGTCTCGCTAAGCAGCAGCAATGTGTCTCGGCTCATGTGTGCCTTTGCATCGCTAATGATAGTCGGGACCCGTTTGTTTGGTCACTCACTGCATTGGTATTGTTGATTGTGACGCGTCACGCGTCTAATCATACACTTCCTTTCCCCTCCAACTACTGGCGATTCGAATTTTGAGCTCCGGTCTAAATAGATTTTTTCTTTTCCATCTGAAGTGAACCCCAAAATTGAATCAAAAAATCTTCAGAGCCAAGCCGTATAGCTATTAACACACTAAAAAGATGAGTTTCACCGCTTGAGGGCTAGTACGAAGAGCCGAGGGCCGAGAAAAGCGACTTTGTAGGTAGAGGTCGTCTCTCAATAAAGACCAGACGCAGTGACACCAGACTCCACTCTTGGCTCACCTTTCGTTTCAATGTATTCAATGTGCTCACCGAGCTTTCAAAATAACACTCTTGACTCGTGCTCTCGAGCTTGCTTATCTCCCAACTCGCTTCCTCGCTCCCCCTCTGTCGGCTATTTAGTGTTTGGCAATTTGACTTGTTGATACCAAACATCTAATTGAATCAAATCTTTCACTCTTCTTGTTTTTCGTCTATAATTGAAGTGCGCAACATGAAAACTCACAACGTATTGTTTGTATCGACGTACTTCTAAACCCTATTCAAAATTTGCTTTTGGCTATAGTTAGAAACAATTGAACCAAGCTGATTAAGTCCGAATTTAGTTTTTGTGCATTTTTCATCAAGATCTAATTTGAGATTAGAGAAGGTGACGGCGGGCAAAGAATGAGAGCAAAATTGTGAAACGTTTAGCGGTTTAATAGGAAATGGACTATTAGATAGACCACCATCACTTGAACTAGGTGTGTTGTGCCCACTGAGACAAGTAATGAGGCACTGCTGGAAAACGATAGCCAATTCAAAGTAGTTCACCGAGATGCGCACTGCGAAGGGATGCACACAACAGACCATGGTCACAAGGTACCACTTAACTGCATGCCACCACCATGCACACCAATGGTGCGATGCTTTCAACCTACCACCACCCTTCTAGCTATGTAATTTGCCGTGCATCACTTGCCTCAGCAAAACTACTATGAAGATGCTTTAACAACTAATTGAGATATCCTTGTTTCTAAGTTGCAACTAATAAGTTCATTTTAAATGATAAATTGATAAATTACTACAAATAACATCTGGAATAGAATTGCCTAATTTTATTTTAAAATTACAGTTGTGCCCCAAGAGCACACAGATCACGTATGTACAAACAAGAGGAAAATCAGTTGCGCATATGCGCTAATCCTACTTTAGCGGCCTCTTGCGTGAAGTAGTCCCGGTGTGTCCCTGGATATTACAGTAAATATAAAATATCACAATAATTTTGATGCCTTCAAATAGATAAATAAATAACAAATCTGAAAAATTTAATAAATTTTATTATGTTTGGTTGACTAGAATAATAAAAGTGTTTAACTTTAAGGTTAGAAAATAACAAAAAAGTCATGAAAAAGTCCAGCTCATAAACGTCATAGTGCTATACCGAAGCTCTCGTTTTTGGTACAGTTGGCGTGCATTTTAAAAATGTGCACCAAATTCAATTTGCCATACATATTGGAGAAAGCTTGCCAAAGTGCATTGGGAATCTGACAAGTAATCGAGCAGCTCTGAAATCACCTAGTAATGGACCGCTGAGCGGACTAGAATAGTGCGCTAGACGAGTTCAATTAGGCTTTCCGGCCTAGGTCCACTAACGAGTACTGTCGCTCATCATCCTGGTAGGTAAATAAGCCATTACACTGGTCACTTGCCACCGCTTTGGTGGGTTGGTCCAATTTGCATTGAAACAACGTGCAGCATGCTGGTGCGTCCCAACCAGGTAATAGCTGCATTGCGCGCTCCTAGACACCAATCTACTTTGTCACACATTATTGCACTTACCACAACCACCAACAATGCTAACTCCTACGCTCGTCCATTGTTGATTACTTTTCCACTAATCACGAAACCATCGTTTTGACAATTATTTTTTTGTAAAAATAAAATTAATCTTATTTGTATTTGTAAATACAAAATTGGTTTATTAAGTTTTATTAAAACACAAAAATAAGAATAAAACCAACCCATTGATATCGGTGTGATTCCACGCAAAAACAATGTGACCAATTTAGCAATCAACATTGTCCAGCTCAGTCTTATTGGTCAAGAAATATTTGCGTACTGTGGCACGCCAAATTGCATGATAGAGATCGATTCCCACAAAGGCTAATATCTTAATTGTGTGATAGATTGGTAAGGGGCACAAAGACAGAAGCAGCAATCGGTGCTATTTGTCGCTCCCACTTTGTTCGGCAGATTGCGTGATAGCACCACACGAGGTAGCACGCTGCGCAGAGAGTGATCGATTGTGTCAGTCCTGATTGTGGCTCGCTCTATTCCGATGGTATATTATACTATAGTGGCTCGTTGCACCGAACATGGTTTTAATTGTTTTCCGCCACACTGACACGCAAATGACACATAGATTCGCGGGTGGTAGAGAATATTCAAATTAGCTACTCATCACTCGAGCTGTTTGATCATTCCAATCACGATTGCATGAAAGCGATGAACCAATCGCGCAAGAGGTATTCTCAGCCAATTGCAGTGGTGTCTGCATATCTCTCATTGGTCAGCACAAGTTATGTTTTAAATCTTTAAAGCAATCATCAAAAGGACTTCTATATTTGAATGAGAATGGCTTAAACCGCTCTGAGACTGCTGGTTGGTCTTCACCTAGGACGGAAGAATCCAGGCACGATACAATGAAGAAGTACTGCTTCAACATTTCGCTTTATGTCTCGTGCGCAAGCACAATGACTCATGGCCCCCATTATATTTGAATTCGAGTACAGAAAAAGCTACTGTAATTTGGATATAAAATCAAAAGGCTTACAACTAATAAATAAACCATTGATAACGGCCAAGGAAATTATAGAAAGATAGAAAAAATCAAAAATTGTCATTGAAGTAGACAGATATGTTCTTGATTAAACATGACACCTCAAAGAAAGTCAAAATTGTCACAACTGGCCCATAAATTTATTGAACGTGATGCTATACACCTGATGGCACAAGGGCACTCGCTGCTGTAGTTCACCAAATGTAGAGACACTTGGCCACGCCACAAACTAAATTTAGTGTCGTACAGATTTCACTCAATGCACTCTTCTTCAACAACAGCCGGGTGAAAGCAAACGAAAAGTTAAAGAGTTTATTTATATGAAGATAAAACAAGTATAATTAATAACCTCACTTAAGTTACCATCATCTCTAGAGGTGCCATTGTGTCAACGAGTCCATTAGTTAGCATCTCTTATTTGATAGGTTCAACTCAATCAGATTCAGAATCAAGTGTGAAATGATTAGAGTAGAAGTAGAGGACAGCTGCCACTCCTTAAGATGCAGTCTAAAGTGACATATTTCCCGTCATTAAATATGGCCTTTTCCTTGTTACAACATTAAATTCAAGAATCAAACGATAGCTCTCAGCTTAGTCACGGATAACACTTCAGATCAAATGTATAAAGTATAGTTTTGTTTTAAAACATGTTTTTTTTTCGTTTAGTTTCGCTTAGAATCTTACGTAAATAAAGTGTTAGAATTGGTTAAGCAAACTTGCAATTATCGGTCAGTAGTGAACAAGAAAAATAGAATCATAAACTTATAATTACTATCACATTACATTAAAGGTAAATATGTTTGTATAACACACTATGTCATTTTTGCAAAATTCGCTCCCCATTTGTTCTCATAGTGATAATATGATAGAATAGACCCTA
>WURS02422429.1:0-16685 GCA_011762765.2 Rhinocypha anisoptera
GTTGTCAACCCGAGAAAACTTCATTCACATCATTCGCCGGGAAAGGACCAGAACTTACTTTAGTCCATTGTTATAATTTAACACATGCATTTAGTGGAATGTTGAGTCTTTAACTGAGAGTATGAGGTATCTAGTTGAGATCTTAGTCTCATTTCATAATCATGTGTATTTGATCTTAACAAGATATTAGGATAATTTTCTTTGACATCACATAAGAAAATGCATATATACACAGGCTGTACACAGTCATAATACAGCTATCAATAAAGAATGGTTTGCAGTGATTTAGGGAAGTTACATATTATTCTGATGGCCGTATTTTGTGAAAGGAAGATAGATTTTGTACTGGGGGAATTTCTCCAAAGTTTCATGCCATATTACAAATGACAATGAAAAAATCATAATATGCATTGCCAAGAAGTGCACTTGGTAGTAATGTTTTCAATTTCTTAAAAAGATGTATGACATGAGAGTTTGACAAACACTATGGGCATGATCGTCATAGTTAAGTTTGGAGTCTAAAATGAAGCCTAATATCTAACCACTAGCGTATTATGAACTTCAACATTTTTGGACGGATCACATGTTTGGCTGTTTCCTGGTTTACGAATAGATTATTCGCAGAGAACCACTTGTTGGAATGATCAAGTATTAATTTAGATAATTCCTTAGTCAGACCTTTAAACCTTTGTATGATGGAAAATATGCAACATTGAATTGCAAGGGGTGTTACTTGGAAGTTCATTGATCATTATGAAAAATAGCAGTGGTCCCATGACACCCTTGTGAAACAATTATTTGTGTATGACAAGTTTTAGATTGTACTCCATAAACATCAACATATTGCCTTATATTAGATAGATACAATTTTATCAACTCATTCTCTGAATTTCCTATGCCATAATAGTTCACTTTACTGTAGGTATAGTATATCATGAGGTACACAATCAAAGGCTTTTGATATGTCACATAATAAGTGAACACTCATGATTTTCAAGAGTAGGGATATATATGGCATCGATAACATTCAACAGCCAGAGTAGTTAATTTACCTGTTCAAAAACCAGGTTGTGAAGGAGAAAAAAGATTATTTTAAATAAGCCTACAGCTCTTCTCTTATTATAGTTTCAAATAGTTATGTTAGGATTGGTACCAGAGATATTGGTCAATAACTGGCTGGGTTATCTCTATCTCCTTATTTATAAACTGAAATTCCTTGCTGCGCCTTCGAGTCACGGAAGACTCCCTCTGCCAGATATTCATTCATGATTGTGGCCAGAGGCAATGAAGGATATAAGCTTTTTTTAGGAGGCTATAGAACTATTGCAGCTATAGAACATTATATACCCCTGCTATTCGAACATTTGAATTTATCAGTAGTTTTAATGAGGTCATTAGTAGTTATTAGTTACCATTTCAAATGGCATTCTGGAACTTTTAAATTATGGATGAGATCACCCGGCTGAACTTGGGGAGGTTTAATATTTGAAGAATATGGTCAATGGAGGAAACAAAAAAGTTATTGAACTCATCTGGTGGGATGGTAATATTTTCCATAGTACTTATATATATAAATTAAAGATATGACAATTGAATATTCAAGGGGCAAAAGTACCCCTAGCAGAGACGAGAATAGCCTCGGAAGATCTAAAATTAGACAGTCTTATCACAAGAATCATATTGTATTCGAACTGGAGGAATCTGGAAAATCCCAGGAATGGGTTTGCAAACCATAATCGTTGCATCCAGTAATGAAAAACCTTGAGCAGCAATATTTATATTCAATGAAAACATAGATGTGCTGCAAATAACTTCCCTCACCATTAAATACTTTGCGGTGGCTGAGATAAACTGCGGAAATGGCCCAATCATCTTGATTAGTGCTTATTTTCCCCCTAGCGAGGATATTAAGCCCCACATAAAGTACTTATATAGGTATTTGTATGTTTAATAATACTCCTCTCTACCTCATAAATCTTAAATCTGTACACCTCTATGTCATTGTATTGTTTTTTTGTTTGGACATATTTATTTCCAAGTAGACTTTTAAATGATTAAATTTCATTTCATTAAGTTCATTATTAAACCATTTATATTCCTCACTATGCAGGTGATGTCTTTAAATTCATACTAAGCCACATTATAATTGAGATAATAAGTGCAAGATAATCAGATAAGCATTAATCTCTTGTTGAAAAATTTTATGATGATACTTCATAGTTAGTAGCATTATTGTCAAGACAAGATGACTAATGAGTGGATTCAGAAAGAAAAAGATTAAATGAGGTGAACAAGTTAACCAAAGTCAAGCTCTCCTTGCTTTTGCCACATATGTTGACATTGAAATCACCAGTAATGATTATTTTACTGTTTAGATTTAAAAGCAGGCCTCAAATTTCTGCCAGTAAACACTGAGATCACCATTTGGTGACCTATACACAAAAGCAACAACTAAGTTAAGTTCCTTCAGAAGTATAGATACAATTTCAAAATGCATTTCAATGTCAAAATTTAGAGACATCTAAATTCCTTATACTGGTACTTGCTATTGAGATAAATGAAAACACCACCATTTCTTTTTACCTTCGGGCAACATTGACCATATTGTAACCATGGATTGTGTAAATGGCACAGCTTGAGCCTATGTTCATGTATGCATAAGTTATTTATTATTCTCAGTAAATAACTCAAGTTCATTATATTTAGTCCAGAGGCACTGAGATGTTTAAATGTAGAACATCAAAATCTCTACAGGGTTGATATATGTGATCATATGAAAACCTTGTACTTTTCGATGTACAAAACATAGTCACTTCTGCTTTGGCTCCACTGTTCCTTGCTTCTTATCATCACTCCTGTCAGTAAACTGGGTGGAACTTTGCAGGTTTTCAATTTCTGCTCTCCACTATCATTCTGAATTGTTGATTCGTCCACTTGGTTCATACTGTTTGTCCCACCTCCTAAGTCACTTGCTGTGTTAGGCTCTAAGAGTTCCTCATTGGAAAAGTCAAGTATAGCACTCCTTCCTGATTTCTGATACTGTTTTATATGTGCCTTTATAATAGCCTTAAGCCTATTACTTTGGCACCATGAGTAGTATTATGTGTCTTAACAAATGGTGGGTTCTTATTCAATGACTTCGGTAATCACTGTTAGACATGTTGTAAGATATTGTCCTTAGTATATAATATTAAACATGATAACCCTGATAATATTAAAAATGTATGTCAGTAACTGGTGGTAAGCAGGAATGCATTTACATGGTACATCACAAGGGGCATTGCTTGTAAGAGAACAATGAAAGTCATTAACATAAATGGATAATAAGATTCATAATTTATTGTTTATCTCTAATAATCCTCATGATGAGGCATGTGGAATTTAGCTGGCTTGCAATAAGGTGGTGGTGGTGACAAGCCAGGACCTATTATTTGGTTTTAGAAATTTAAAATGTCATTTATTGAAGATGTGTTACTTATAATTGCTATTTCTGGCTAACCTTCCACAGAGAATTCCGCCAAATTTATTATCAATATTGAATGTTGAGGATATTTGTCTTCAACATACAATATTGTGCGTACTCCAGGCACATATTTTTACCTGTGTGTAATATGGCCAAGTACAGATCCTTGGGGTAAACCTAATGTGATGTGTAATATGTGGCTGTTGTAATAGAAGCTTCATTGAGAAGGTTTCTTGATAGGTCCACCAGTGCCATGCATATTTTGCAGATTATAACTTTAGAAAATCAAAGTTATTTCTTTGAAAGCGATTTTTAAAGGATTGAAATGACAGTGATTTTTTAAGGATAATGACACGAAAGAATCTTATGCTTTTATATTCCTTTATTTTTAGCTTAAAGAAGTAATATCACTATGAAAGTGTTTTTGGAATATTTATTTAAATGTTATCAGAGAGAAAAGAAAGATAAAAAGAGTATAAGCTCCAATGGACATGTCAATGTATTGACATTATATTGATATTAAGAATGTTAATTCTGCAATAGAAAGGGAGAGAAAGTTGATTAATGAAACCAATGGGAATCCTGCAGTATCATATTGTAGTTAGCAATGTAATAATGGTAAATGAATTAAGTTTAGGGTTTCAAATTCAAAATGAGGAGATTGACTAATTATTTACTTGATTTTGAATAAGTATTACAGATTCAGGCTTGATGAAGTGGAAGGAACACATATTGAAAGAAGATGTAGCACTTTTCCTCAAAAATAAATATTTATTCTGACATGTTTCGACTCAATGAGTCATCATAAGTTAATGACAAAATTACAAAGTACTTTGTAATTTTATCTTGAACCTGATGATGACTCAGTGAGTTGAAACACACATCAGAATAAATATTTATTTTTGTGGAAAAGTGCTACATCTTATCTCTATACTTTACTTCATCACTGTACCATCCGTGGTCAAGCTTCTCAATACAATCTCTCCCTGTTGATGGTCACCAGTTAAACAAAATATCGATAAATAGGAGTCTCTAGAACACCCTTTCATTAAAATATATTGGCTAAAGGTTTCATCTTTCAACTTCACAGGAGATATAGCCCACTCATCTAGTACAAAGCCCAATGGCACAAGAAAATTTGTACACCAGTGTAGGGGGGCCAGTTCTTCTCCCTGTAGCTTCTCAGAAAATCACTTGGCTTGGATTTATCCAGAGACGTTGCCAGACCTTGAACCTAGGGCACTCTACCCTACTGCAATGACCTTAGTGACATGACAGGCTTTTATTGAAAATCTCCCATCATGTTTATAGTTTTCTCTGATTTTTTATATGTTCCCAAACTGGTGAATTGTGTTTAATCAGATGACACCATTCAATCATGGGTGCTCTACCAGTCAAAGATAAATTTCTGACAGTAGTCAGTTGTCAACTTACAACTGACTTCCATCTGACTGACAGTTCATAAGTTTATCTTCTAACCCCCACTCCCCTAGTCTTCCATCCAATAACCATCTATCTGTACTCTCCAAAACCTTAAAGTCTTACTCATTCTTTGTACCTCTCTCAGTTGATAATGAAGGCAGTGGCCACAGAAATATCCAGGAAACTGGTGATTTCTCTTTTTCATGTATTCTGTTTATATAGGAATACATAAATGGAAGAAAACAAAATGTGTGTAAGAAAGATGGATGGAATCCCAGCAATTCAGATGAGAAAAGTTTTGTTCTTGGCCGGGGCTTAAACCTGGGCCTCCCAATTTACGGTCGAGCATGGTGACCAGTTACAACACTGAGAACTCCTTCATCATACATGAATTTATGGCCCTTTTATTCAGCCTATTGCCATAATGACTTGGGCCACCAAGAAATTTCATTAGGTTGCTGAGACCCTACCACTAGACTGACCTGGTGGGTGGCATGCTCGCCGCCTAACCCAAAGGTCGCGGGTTGGAGTTCTGGCCAGAGCAGGGGTGTTGTGTCTGTTCAGATGGGTTTTTTCTATTGCTTGAAGAGGTGTAAAATGACCATAGCAGTCGAAGCACCCTATAAACAAAAATACTACTACCTTACCACTATTGAAGAATGGACAAACGCAAAGGAAGATAGGATAGGAACACTATGAACATACACATGATATGATTTGAAAGAGGTACAGTGCATTTCAAGGCATGCATAGTCGAAGTAGGAAAATCTGTGAAGCTACATATACATATGTATAGATAGAGATATATGAGATGGTGTGTATATATACACCATCTCTGTAATATTATTTTCCATTGGCAAATAATGATAAAGTACATCATAACTCAAGCTATGCTGACATATGTAATGGCGATATACGTTGAATAAAATTATTCATTCATGATTTTGATGTTTCAATAATTCTTATACATTTTATTGAAATTTCCCGTGTTATTGCATTGCTTGTATGTTACATACACAAATTAATGGCTAATTTGGCATGTTTAATATTTTCAAGATAATCATGCCCATCTGAAATCTTTTTACAATACTCATCACCCTCTACATCATTATCCTTGAACGTAAGAATTAAATGAATTATTAACTTCTTTATTAATGATATAGAATTGACTTTCAAATGCATTTTTAATTTTAAAAATTGTGGCTTTTAAAATGATTTATCCTTATGAATGAATAATATATTTCATTCCCATTCCAGTGGAAATTCTAGTTCTCCAAAAAGGATTTATATATCATTTGTTTTTTCGAGAACATAATAAAATGAACCAAATAGAACATATATGCTTTATGTGAAACTTCTAATTCCATCTTGAATTTTTAAGATGTAACTTTGTCATTCACATATTTTGGGTTTAAATTGACATTATCTCAAGAAGCCCTGTGTTATATTTCTTACTTGAAAATTTCTTCTTCCTGTGAAAATATTGCAAAAATTAATATTTTTTTATGGAATGGTGGCTCTTCACAAAATATTTACAAGTACCCAATACCTTCTGACAGTAAAATATATAGTAAACATTTGATCCCCAGCAATAAAAAGCCAAGGAAAATTATTGGTAAGAGGTTATAGTTTCGTTAAAAATCTCGTGCCTTATTCCAAACTGGGAATTTACCTTGTAAAATATAGAACATATCAAAACAGCAGATACGTCACTACACTATATGGTGTAGTGAATTTTTAATTCACACGAATTAATAGGCAGATTGAATTCTATGAGGAGGAGAAAAGACCTACAGTATAATTTTTTTATTTCTCTGCATCCTTAATATGTATTCCTTTACTAGATAGTTCAGTGTGTAGAGCTAGGCTACTGAACCATCCGTCACCTTAGGTTCAAAGTGCTGTCCTGAAACTTCTCTTTATGTGGGCTCTTTAATCACTTCTTTGTGGATAGATTCTGCCACTGACTCTGGGAACTACAGGTGCATATCTGTGCTCATAGCTTTCTTCAAGATAATGGAAAAAACATTTTTACCAGCAAATTCTCAATTATTTAAAAAACTTTTAACATTCTTCAAGATGCTCAGCATAACTTTCGTGAATCATAATCCACATACAACAATTTTCAAATTGCTCAATGACATCTAATGCCTTCCAAAATTGTAAACTAACAGCAGGATTCTTCTTTGACTAAGTGAAGCTTTTGACAGTATAAACCATTCCATCTTGTTCACTGAACTTCTGTCAATTGGTATATCAGGAAATACTCTCTCAAATTAAATCCTATCTTACTGCTAGGAATTCATAAAATACACATGTAGATTTAGTAAAGGTACTATCCATGCTAATTCTCAGCCCATGGTAACTAAGGCAGGAATTCCCCAAGGTTCTATTCTGGGTCCATTACTGTTCTTATATATAAATAATTTACCATATTGTAACCAACCAGGCAACATCCTATATGCAGATAAAATGTCTATCATGATTGTCCCCCCTTTCAAGCATGCTCCTCATTCAATTCTAAGGGCCCCTTCAATAAAATTTTTGGAAATTATTGTTTCAGAAGACCTTGACTGGGCTTGTCATTTAAACTTAGTAATAAAAAAAATAGTTCAAGGAATTTTTATGATTAGAAAGCTTGCCAGTGTAACCACAACTGGAACTCTACTCATGTTATACTACCTATGCAAAAACCCACACCTGGTTTATAGTATCATTTTTTTTGGACAATGCTACCTACAGCTCCAAAGTTTGCTCTATGCAGAAAAAAGCTGTAAAAGCCATCATGTGGGCATCCATAAGGTCCCTAGGAAGACCATTGTTCCAAAAACTTTCTAAAATAAAAAATCTTTAACTTTTCCCTCATTTGTTAAAAATAACCCAAAATACTTCCTTAACAATAGCAATGTTCATATCTACAAAACTAAATCATGTAATGACATGCATTTAATGGGCTACCACAGCACCTTTCGCCAACGTGGTCCACTACATTCAGCATCAAAGATTTTTAACAAACTACCTGTAAACTTAATTGAAACATTGCACAAAAGAATTTTTACTAGGAAAACAATTCTATGATGCAAAAGAATACTTTTCTGACACATTTTAATATTATTTATTTCAACCTGTTTTCCTCATTATATATGAGGTGTATACTTGTATGTCATATTTGTATTTTGATGGATTCCAGTGTACTTGGGGCCTCTTGGGAATGTTTAAAATTATCATTATTTGGTTCAGCCATTTAATTTTCAATGTTCTTTCTTACCAAATATAATAAACAGAAAGGAGAGTCGATATAAAAAAGAATTTATTCAAATGCATATGACAAAAAGTATCTACTTAAACATGAAATCACTCGTTTAGTCAGTAGATGTTGAAAATAAGTGATGTAGTTAAATAAATTTCCACACATCAAATGCCTCACAGCATCCTTTCAGCAATCACTAGTATAAGTTAAGATATTTTAGCATTCAAATTAGAGCTATATGACTTATATATGTAAATGTTGAGGTCTTTTTAAATAATGCTAACAAAAGAGTGATTGAGTTGAGAGCACACAACATTATCATGCCACAAAACTGCTGGACTAACTGGTCGTATAAGGGAAATTTTGAAGTGAAGAATTGTGTGAAACTTTTATTACAATCTTCCACTGTCTACATACTAAATTTAATAATCCCCCAGCACATGTCCTCCCCAAAGCAGTGCTCAACTAACAAGGACAAAATTTTCCACAAGCATATGGGGCACCCCTCAAAATTTTAATTCTTTAGCATTCCATCCCATTTCCAATTGTAACTGACCTTGTAAATTTTGGCCTGGAAAATTTTTTACATGGAAAATATATAAAAGATATACTGAAACTTTGTATGCCTGGAAAATGTAACTAGTTTTGAAGCAAATTTTTATTTCTTTGTCCCTGAAATAGGTTAAGATCCAACAGATTTCACAGTAAGATATGAACTGTGACTGAATTATTTAAAAATGGATCAGAGAAATGATGGGAAAGGCCCAAATAAATTAACAATATATATACTACTGAACCCCTATGGATGTCCCATAGGCTGCACCAAACCAGGGTCAACATCTTGTTAGACTGACTCCTGTGCCTGTCAACTGAAGTTTGGCAAATATAAGGCAGTACATACATGCTTTGATGTTTTGGTAAATGGGCTTTGGTTGGTATTCTTATTTTTCTAAAATTTAATGATATTCTGTTGGAAATTCTAATACCATAATGTATTTATTTATTCTACAATTGCTTTCACAGCAATAAGCAGCCAATTACATTGGACAGTATAGCAACATTTTTATAACAAGGACAAACCACACGAACCCATGCCCTAGGTGGAGAATGAAAAATCCACCTAGCTGGGATTCGACCGCTGGATTGACAACCTTATGCCTCCACCACAAAGGACAGTGTATTATATTCAAAGAACACTTATATTCATTAAAATTATTTTCATATTTAATAAGGTAAATGCAGTTTGCACTCACTAGCTAATATGTAATTCATTTAACTATTATGTAATTTCATATTGCCCATCCATAAAGAAACAATTCATCTAGTCAACCAATAAGGTCAATGTAATAATAGGTGAATACTTTTATGTCTCTTGGTTGCAAGTAACATACAAATCGTCAATATGAGAATTGTGTAACCATTTTGTAAATCAGAACAACCAGAGAGTTTACTTTATTAATTTTTTTGATACCTTTAACCTTTAAAAAATAATGGTCTCAATTAATTTTCATACTTTATATTCCCCTAGTTTCAGACAGGCAGATGAAATAGTTATTTATTCATCCAAGGATAGGATTTTTTGAGAAACTACATTGATCTTAGGTAGAATTTCTTATGGAAATAAAATCTGCAAAAATGAACCAAGATATATCTAAAAAATTAAACTCAAATAAATATCAAAGCTTTGGTGTCTTACAATCTCATTATTTTCAATGCTCTAACAGTGAATTCAGTAGTAAAAACATTTTTCTTCATTTATAATGCCCAATCCTTAACATTTTGGAAACAGGGACTCAACTTGTTCACTTTGAAGCCAATCCAGACAATATCTAACTCTCCACAAAGATATGCCAGAATAGCCCTATTCCAACCACCCTAATTACCATACTGTCATGTATAACAGTATTCTTAATTCCCATGTTGTAAACCCTCATTTCCTAATCCACTTCTAATATAAGATGTTGATTAAGAAAGATAATAAAAATTTGTAGTGTATACTGTACCTGAAGATGTCAACTACTTGACATAACTGGTCATTTAAATGAAAAAAAATTATGAATGCACAGCTTTTTCGTCACCGAGTTCCACAACGTTGGGCCTGATACCATTGAATTCAAGATGCTGATTATTAAAGTCTTATTCCCTATTTGATGACTATTATGAAACAAGGCTAAGTGACTAATAGTGACTAAGATGTTTTCAGATAAAATTCTTAGTTTTTTCAGCATATAAAAATTTTTCTCAATTTGCTACAAAAATATGTCACTATTTCAAATTTATCAGTGAACTGATGGTCTTACATTTCCATGACAAAAACCAATAAACTGTAATCACCTTTCATCACTAAGAATATATTTTCAACCTTTTATTCATTGCCACAGATACCAGATGTAAGTTTCCTTCCTCATGATACAACATCACATGATTACATAATTTGGCTGCTCTGGCATTGTGGCCAAATGAAAAGTTTTTAACATTACTATTGATTCCTCAGGAGGTTATGGTAGCCCAGTGGGTGGGCCCAGCACTTGGCTACCAAATGGTGGACTCAGATTCAAGGAATAGTGATGCCTATGGACACCTTCAGCTAAACCCAAGCTGAGTGATTTTTTGGGTACCAGATCTCCATGGGAAGTCCACAAGGACAGCAACTGGTCCTTCAATCTGGATGTGTGAATTACCACACACCATTGACCTTGGTACTAGGTGAGCTCTTCTCTGTGACAACTTTAACAAGTGTTTGAACTTGTGGGAGAAAATGGTTAGTGTTCTCTGCAAGGAATAGTTTGACTTCCTCTTCACCCTCGTTGTTGAGATCACTAGCGAATAACATGGAAAATTATATAAAATTACTATGCCGGGTTCTCATATGGCATGGATAGTATTTCTACATTCTGAAAGGGCAGAAAGGTAGATGAACTGCACTGATGAATGATGTCATTTCCCAGCAAAATATTCTCAATTTAAATGGCCTCAGAATGTTTGTGACGGGTATGAAGCTCAACTTTTTAGAAAACTTTGAAATTGTTTCTTATTTTAAAATTCATGGTCATAGCCCGTTGAATGACCTTATCCCTCCAACCCCCTCCCCCTTGTTCTCAGTTCAAGTCCCCCACCTCCATAGCTTGATTATTCACCCCCCCCCTTCCTTATCCTATTTATATGCTGTTATACTCTTTTCTCTGTTAGAAACCCTATTGAGAATGACCTGAAAAGGTGAAAACTGGTCAAGTTTTATAAAATATACAGTGGAATACAACCAAGTGTTTTTATTTATATACTCTCAATTTAGTCATTAAAACTCCTGTGAATTTCTTCTTCTTGTTGGTCATTTCCAATTACAATTTCCAGAGTTTCAAAAAATTCCTTAACCAATGCGAGAGGATCTACTAGCTAAAGATACCTCCTTGTGGTTACCCAAGTCTCTTTGCCTTGATGATGCATTCTTTAAATGTTATGACTGTTACAATGATGTTTGATCATTTAAAGACTTCATAAACACAAAATTAGTGACACTTGGACCTTCATGATGCAGTAATACCAGAGGGCCTCATGCTAAAAGCTACTTATCTATGGATTAGATTGATTACTCTTGAAACAAATATTCCACATGAATAGTTCACTATTATGACCTCCAGGGCAAACTAAATGGAGTACAAATGTTGTGAGGAAATTCCCATAGAATGAAAAAATATCCATGTGGACTACGGAAAAAAGCTTTTTAAATAAAAGTGAAAATCCAAAAATATGATGGACCAGAAGTAATTTCATTAAACTTGATGAAATTAAAATAAATTCTCCTAAATTGAAATTTTTCCCTAAGGAATAGGTCTGAAAGTTCTGGATTTAGACCAGAATGCAGAAGTTTGTATACCAGGACAACACACAAAGTCACAATGACATGAATGGTAAAACAATGGCACAATCAATGTAACAAACACCCATGTGCAAGACGGCAAAACTGTGAAATTGTCTCTCTGAGACCAAAGGGAATATAAATCAAGAGAATCAATATTCTTCTCCACCTTCTGTCGTCTTAATGCACTTTCCTGAGTTGTAAATGGTGTAAGAGTGACAGCTGTGAATTAATGTTGCTCAAATAGCAACAATGTTACTGATTTGAATATCTGCGATGTTTGTTATTGAAAAATTTGATTTCTGCATACAATAGAGCAAAATGAGCTAGAATCTGTTCACTAATGAACACCACATCCTTTAATTCTAACACATCGATTTAAACTAAGATAAATTTCATTCCACTTTCCATGATTTCTAGAAGCACTAATCTGACTTTTTTCAGCTTCAAATTTGTCTTGGATGCTTTTAAGGGAGTAGTCATTTCATGGAAGCCATCATGAATTTAATTTAAACATCATCAAACATGCATAATTTCACGTTTTCCTGGCGTACGATTCTTGTGAAATATTTGTAGGTTTTCCACCGGGTTAAGCTTTTGACTGCTGACATTTTGATGGCTAACTCTGCAATCTTCCAGATCAACACCCTGAGTACAATAGCAGAGTTGCCATCGAAATGTGGCCAGCCGAAAGCTTAACCCGTGAAGATTTCAAACAATAAAAATAATGGAGATACATCGTTAAAAGAAGAGGCTGACAAACAAGGTACTGCAACATTTTATCAAGAAATGTAACATCCTGATCCATACCATTTATTAAAACGCAACATACTATTTTATGAGAGAGAAAAGGACAATGAAAGATTGTATCTTCTGCCCTACTTTAAAATCAAGTTAATGGGATGACTGTCAACTGTAGACATTTTTTTTCTCTTTACAATTGTTCACAATGAACGATCAAGTTAAGCACGATATGTTCACACACACATGAAGTCCATATAAAAACAGTTAACTGAAGTGCTTTCCTTCTAATGGTGACTAGTGGCTGTAAGGTTCCTAAATAAATGAAATACATTATTTTATAAGTTCCAGTGAATTACAGGTGTAAATATATTGGCAGAATAACATCTTACATGATCAAATGGATAACCATAACAATACCTCAGCTGTCTATAACTCCGGAGTCTACATATTCATATGCCAAACATAGTGATGCCTCACCCTGGCATCAACTTTGTCACAAATGAAGATACTGTATTGCAATCAATAAAAGATATTTGTCAATCATACACAAATAATAACATAAGGGCTAGGAAATAAATAGCCAAAAGATTATTTGCGAACTTAAAGCTAATAATTATCTCTTCGATGGTAATACTTCCTTGGGTTGTGATCACTTCTTTTGTGTGAATCATGCTCCCCTCTGTGGTACTTCCTATGGTAGTTGGGCTCCATTCTGTCATAATTAGAACCTCTACTACGCTTATCCTGACCTCTTTCCGTTCTGGATGAACTATTATACGGATGATTTCTATTCCAAGTGCCCATAAGACTGCTTTTGGAAAGGGAGTCTACACGTGCACCTCCCGATAGAGAGTTTTGAATACCCATCAACTGATTTTGGTAGATATTCAATAAATTTCGATTACCATTAACATCGGGGGCAGCGCCCATAAGTCCAGGCCGGGAAGTCAGGGGTGACATGTTGGTGGGCCCACTCAGATTGACAGGGCAAGACAATGCACGGTGATGAATAGTTAAATTAGAATGCTGGGGAGTATCATCATCACCTGGTTGTTTGTACTGTAGATTTAATTTTCTTCGAAACAGAGCAGTCCCTTGAAACAATGCGGCTGCGTAGGGCACAGAACAAGGATGCTTGTATATGATAAAACCATATCTCCTAGGGTTACCATCTCTATCCTTTGGAATGAGCACTTTTTCTAACGGGCCGCCCTAGAAGAAAATATAGCAAAGTAACATAAAAGTAATTCAGTAATAGAAAGTAATTGTTAGCTTCATCAAAATGGTTAACAAAGATTTCATAACTCTTATTTCAATTGTTTAATTTCATAAAACATTTACGTATATTACATATGATTTTCTCAGGTCCCTTAATATTTAGTTTACTCTAGCATTTTGAAAACCATTAATTGCAAAGTGGTTGCAGGTAATCGACCGAGCTAGTGTATCGCTCTTTCGCAGGTAGCCATCAATACTACAATTGTAGGCAGATGTTTTCAGACATTTTTGACAACTATTCCAATATCTCGGCATTGGAACAAACCGTTGGGGCTGTGTAAAATCTCATCAATAGCATTAAATTCAAATTTTACTGAGATAAGTCTGACTTTGTGCACCAAACAATTTCTAAAAATTACCTTTAGCGGCAGTGACAATCGTTTGAAATAACACACATAAAATTACTTTACCTGCAGAAAGAGTTCGTAAAGTAAGGACTCTGAAACTTTCTCTGAGATATTACCGCACCACAAAGTCCTTCCTTTCTCGTCCATTTCCTCTGCTTATTCCTAAACAAATAAATTCAAAAACAAACCTAGTAATTCAGTCATGTTATGAACTGCACATTATGTGTATATGATAAATCGGATAAAAATACCAAAGTATCTGAATACTTGGTTGGTTTCAAATAAAATACTTTAAAAGCATGATGAGATTGGGAATGACATACAGAAAGGTAAAATCTCGGAAAATAATCGGTCAACAACAAGATTCCAATAGAAACCAAATCTAGCGTAAACAATTGAGCAACCAAACGCGCAATGTTAACCATGTCAATTTAGTGGAGTGTGGAGAGCCTATCAGCTTTGAGCAACGTTTGTCACCTACTAAAATCCGCCTATTTTAAAATGGAAAAAGACTTAAACAAAATAAGCACTTGTCACTATTTTCATAAAGAATATAGCCTGAGTAGGGAAAGACTCGAAAAGTAAGTTAACTAGAACATTATAAGAACTTAATATAATTGATAAGTAAGTTTCTGGTATTTTTTGGCCGTAAGGAATAATTAAGTTATGATAATTATCTGCTTTAGCTATCGTTTCACTAAAATGAAACACTTACTAAAACAGCAAAAATATTTTTACAGTAATCTAAAGTATCCATCGATAATAAACACTCCTGAGATGGTAAAATTTTGCTCCGATATTTTCTGATTAGCAATTATCGCATCAATAAATTTTACATTTGTATGTATAGTTAAAGTAGTCAGGATTCTGACAAAGTATATTAAGTTTGTAAGAAGTATATTTATTGAAAACGTATTCATGATGTTCTTTCCAAAGAGAAGTAATTTAGGCACATTGAATCAAAACAATATATAATGACAATGTTTACAGCTTCTAGTCCGTATTAAATGTGATGCCATTGAGAAATATGTGCCGTCAACATCCTATAATAGGATAGGTATTATTAAATATCTCAAGCTGTTTAAGTTCCAATGCTAAATAGCAGCCACACGAAATACATATTAGGATTCGTAACTGTTTAAGCATATTTGGCGGTATTAGTTACTGACATTGCAGCACGTTATTCATTGCTTTGTGATCAAGTTTTAATATGGATTATTGAGTTTGTAGTTTGACTATTTAATTATAGATTAAAACATTAAATTGTACCTCAAAAATGCTATTTTGGAGGATGTCGAGGCTATAAACTAGCCACATGAGTTAATCAAATACGTCAAATCTTTCGCATGGCGTAATGTGCTATTACCTAATCAACGTGTTGCTGTGTATTTCCCATGATGCATTCCGTTTTTAGCATAGATTATACCTACATGTTGAGTGCTGAGTTGAATAAGGAAGTGACATTCATGTTATACAATGGAAGAAGATTATTGTACCGTTCTAAATTTGGGATTTGACACAATATCCACGGTGAGATCCACAAGAGCTGTATCTATTACTTAAGGCAGGTGAGGAAACTAATTATATTATTGTTTAAAAGAAAAATTTTGTGTTGAGCGACTTTGGTGGTCGAACTTGGTATAGTTTATGATTCATGTTATCTTGTTAAAAGAGCACACCATGAAATTTCTGTTGTTAAAGCTACGAAACATGTCAAATTTATAACTATTTGCACTTCCTTTCTATGATTTACTCCTCTGTTAATTACGTAGTCCTTTGTGCTACATTCCTTCTTTATTGTTTACTACAACATGTATCATACATCTTTTTGATTAGATTTATTGAAGTTAAAATGTATCAAGAGAAACCTGATCACTATCTTTCTTATCACAAACTGTATTCAGATCTTCGAATGTTTTCGTACCTCAGGTTAGACATAGCTATTTTGTTTTTGGCCAAATATCTTCATTATAAAGGTAGTTTTGAAGGATATTTTTTTTGAGTTTCCTACGTTTCGGTAATTTTCATTCATTTTTCGCCGTAAATCAAATACCTAAATTCGACGTGTGGTAACTTAATAATCCAGTCTGAATAAATTTAATATGATGCTCGTTGGCTGAGTTTTCTTCTATTGCTGATCGCGAGGTCATCGACGAAAAAGGAGACACGTCTCCGTGCTCTATACATACCTATGAAAGCAACCTTCAAGGTGGGTTCTCTGATTTTATTTTACTCTATAGGGAATAGTTTTCGGCGTGACTTAGTGGAGCTGCTTCATGATTAAATGAGACACAAACTTTGAAATTCCACATAAAAATATATTTT
>WURS02422450.1:0-16683 GCA_011762765.2 Rhinocypha anisoptera
TGTACTCAAAGGCAATGGGTTGCTAAAGGTTGTAATAGGGGGCAGAATGTTGGGAAAGCGGGGTAGGGGTAGGAGGAGAATAGGGATATGGAAAGAATGATAGGGGGTAGGAAGTATGCAGATTTGAAGAGTGATTATAGGTAGGTGTAATGGCTCATCAAAAACCTACCTTTATCGGTAGATTACCCTTCATCATCAAAATAATAAACTATATCCATTTACAAATTTATTTATGGCAGTTGAAGTTTTGGATTGCAATTGTTCAGCGAGTTATTCATTACCTGCAAAAAGAGATAATAGTCTTATCTGCAGGAAAAAGCCATACATATGTAGAAAAAAAATGGACTTTTGTTTAATCATTGAGTGATTTTTCAGTGCGAATTTCTTTTAGAAAATTATCCATAAAGTTCTGAAGTAATAACCATATACTTAAGTGCAGTTTTCTTGAAATGTTTACTCGTTTCTAATAATATTGACCAATTGTTTTGGAAATTCATTTTCTGCAGTTAATATCCAGAGTGTAAAAAGATCTTTACCTTTCCTTTTATTGCAATTAATACACATTTTAATATTGGAGAAGAAAACTTATGCGAATTTCACATTTTAACAATGAAAATGTTAGCCAGAAAATAATGACGTCGGTAATGGAGTTTTACGTAAAACTAAAAACAAAGTATAATTTAAATTTCAGAACTCATAAATTACATAAATAGTTTCACCTGCTAAATGGAAGGCTAACGGAGTCCCATAATACAAATTTTTCCTTTTTATATATCGATGGAAATTACTAAATTTGTAAGAACTTAAAGGACTCAAGGCGAAGAATAGAAGTATTCTCTTACTCGCATTATGAATAAACTGCTTGTAATTTGTCAAATAATATGAGTCGCACTTTTTTTGCATTTTATGCGATTTTAACTCGATAAGACTGATGCATATTTTGGATTTCTTTTCATAGACATCCACAGACGAATATTGCAACATTTTATATGATCATAAAAATTGCCGTAGTGTTACTTATTTTTTCAAATGCTCTATTCATCGGCGTCCATTCCAACCTTTCAAGTATTGATGGGTTTATACCTTTCAGCTAGTAAATAAATACTAGTTAAAACTTTTTTTGAAGGCTCCTTCTCTCTTCATCTTATTTATATCTTTCCATTCTGATCCTTTAAGGCCTTCTCTGACTGTTTGAAAAGCGAGAGATATTAACGCTGATTGTACTTGATATATTAAAAAACTAAAACTATGTTTGTGCGAAAAACCTATAAACATATGTGTAATAACGGGAGCGATTTTCTAAATGAATCCCCCTCTTTCCCCGGGAAAGATATTTCCTATGAAAGAAGCTATAGGGTATGTGTAAATTGTCACCTCGTTCGTGGGTAATTCCAAGGATTAAAACTGATTAGGTTTTATCCTCGTTGGAAGTTTGTGAATTGGGTAAGGGTAAACAGTAAACTGAACGAGTTGCCACGAATTGAAGGCCGCTGGGGTGTTTTTCATCCCGGAGGCGATTCGGGTGCGTTTCCCTGCGTTGATTTCCCTCGTCATAATTATGACCAGAGGCCGAAAAATTGGGCTGGGCGCGAAGAACATCTGCTCTTGGACGAAGTTTGAAATTCGAAGGTTGTGTTGAGGTTGGGTGTTGGAAGACTGGAAGGATGGTGAAATTCCCGCAATTACCTTCGAAAAAGCATACATGGACTCAGGTTCCCCCCCTCTCTCCATCCCCCCATTTCCCCCGCCCTCTCCCGTCCTCCAACCGCGGGCGAATGGCTCCTCAAACAGATCATGTAACCCAGAATTTGTTTTTTCGTTCCACTCATGTAAGGAATCGTTCCGGAGGCCACTTAATACCAGTATGAGGAATGACAGACGAAAGGTGAACACGTAACGTCAAACATGGCCTACGGACACATATTTGGCATGAATCACCACTCTATCATCGAGCGATAAGCATGGTGTTTTCAAAGATATAAGTAACAGACTCGCTGAGTCATCCGGAATTTAAACTGATGCTTCTCGTCAACCTGGCCGAGTCGACAAAACACGGGGAAGTGCTAAATTGATGGAGAGTACCTTGGTATTTTCTTGTGATACCAATGGGGCTAAAGCAATTTCCACATAACCAGCACGAGATATCTTCCGATTGGACTACCATGGCAAGACGAACAAGAGTGCAGTAGGAAACTTTCTGCGAGGAGGAATTGGTCATTTTCATACTACCATTGTTATTAAATTTCTTAATACTTGGTCTTTTTAAGCTGTAAATTCTGTGACAATATATGCTAACTGGAGATTTTTACGGCTCATACATAAGTCTTTTTAATCAGCGCCAAATCAATTCTTAAGAATAAGATAAGAATTTTTAGTGGATAAATGCATATTTTGGAATTATTGCAAATGTTGTTGTCAATATGTATTTGTAAACTAACCTCCACATAAGTACTTACTTTTGTAAGTAAATCACTCTCTTCTACAAATCTAAAATCTCAATATATATTGATATGGATCCGAAAGCAGGGCGACAATCTTGAAACTCTAAATTGACCACGAATTTGGAATTCTCTCATTTCTTCTGCGGTGCTAACATGTCCTTCTTTAACTTTATCCCATTTTTTTCGCTCACTATACCTTCTATTAAGGTATCGGTTGTTCCTTGGTACTTTCCAAGTATCAATAAATCCTTGAGATTTTCAAGATTACAATGTTTCTCCATTAATCTATTTTTCTTTAATTTAATAATAGACTTTGCCGCGTCTAGTTTACGGTCACTATCGACATCACAACCACAATAGCTGTGACTGCATTTTATTATACTATTCTTTAGTTTTCTCATCACAATAACGTTATTTGCAATATTATTCTTCTTGCTCTTTTTCTTAAGCTTCCCAGGTGTATTTTCTTGTTTTGGGAAATTCAAAGAATTCATTTCTGATAAACATTTCACTTCACTCACAGAAATCTACAAGAAGTTCCCCTCTTTCAATTCTTTTCCCCAGTCCGAATTTTCCCGCGGCCCTATCTCATCTACTCCTTCTCTGGACAACTTTACCCCGAGTAGGGCAAAACCGAGAGACTTGAGCTTAACCCTTCCTCGTCCAGTGACTTTGCGTTCTTCCTTTCGTTCTTATGTTGGTCCCTCCTCAACTAACTCTCTCAGCCAATAGAATGCATCGAGCCGCGCCTCTGAGTTCCCATCGCTCAACACCCACTCTCTCAGAACCGCGTGGACACCGCCTCATCTCATTCCTCACAGTCTATCCCACCGAGAGGAATGACGTGGAAGCACACTTTCAGGGTCCTCTTTCCGAGAGGTTGGAGTCTTCTGCTATTTTCCTTCCTGCCTCGCAATGCTCTATTTTTTCAGAAGGCATCTTTTTTTATCGCATGATTGTTTGTGTGTGACACCAATTGTCACTCGGGTGCAATTTATTTCTCAGAGCGAAGGATCATTCAGGCTTCCCGTTGCGACTGTTGAATTTCCTTATCCGTTCAGGCAAATCTATTACTCACGCGGAAGAATTCTCGAAGGCTGAGAATTTCAGACGTGCAGTTTAGGTGATTAATGGAATCATCAGGGAAAGAGAAAGAAGTCCAGTTGACTGAAACAAAACGTAATTTATCGCATATCGCTGCCATTTTACAATTTTTTAATATTATTATGACACTAGCAACTTCTTTCAAAGTCAGAATATAATGAATACCATTTCCTTGCATTAATATCATTTTCCCTTTTGTCTAATCTGTTCAAATTATGCTACAATTGAGTATGCTATATTGATACAGTGTCCTCCGCTTATGTCTACTTCCAACTTGCTCCAATTTTCAACCCTAAGATTCTTCCCGAAAAAGTTCCATCCCGTAACATAAAACCTTATAATCTACGTACCTTTCCGTTCCATAAAAGTCTAATATTCCGAGCCATAAGTTGTTACAATGTAATTATATTTTGCTACATAAATAAATACTATACTTATTTTAATTTGCTGTATTTATCTATTTATCCTAACATTATTTACAATGAGACCAATGGACAATTATGAATACAAAAACTTTTATCTACATCTATTTAATCTTAATGTATTGGGCACTTCTAAAGCGTAAGCAAGAATATTAATTCTTTGTTTAGGGAAAATTTAAACTGGATGAAATTATCTCCTAATACTTTTACTTCAATTTCCAACCGCCCCTCACAGTAATTTTCGGAGATGAGATTGTTTATTGTAAAGGGACCGGCTTGCAGAAACAAAAACGCCTTCACTCGGTTTCTCAGTATGTTACCCAGCTTTCAAGAAGGGAATTATTTGTGAACGATATTAATCAATTATGTCTATGTAGATAAAAAATAAACAAAATTATAATTTGTTGGCATTAAAATATACCGCTTGTAATAGAAATTCCAGGATGCTCCTGTAGAATATCTGTTATAGCCTTGCCTGAATAATTGTAATCTTCAACGCAGGAAATTATTTTTATTTTCAAATCCTGCTTCTTACATTTCTACCTGTTCATAATTTGCAAAGTTTTCAACCCAGAGTTTTCATTTGTGTTGATTAACTTTTTCCCGAGACTTCCGAAGAAACCGTCTCCTAGTGTCACACAAACTAAAATATGACTTGTCAAAGAAAATTCAGTCTTCGGCCTGCTTTACAGAAATTCGTTTTGATATAGTATAGTTGATATTTGATATAGTTTTTATATACTAAGCTGAAAGTTGAATGAGGTAACACTAATTTCAAGAGGAGTGAAAAAAGAATTAAATTTTCAGCAACTGCTAACACTTTTATGAATCTGTAATTATATGTAAATGCTTGCCACAAACGGCTGTGGTAAACATACCATAAAACCGTAAACATTCATCGATTAACCTTCATTGATCTTATTCCCAGCAATCGGCCCCAATATTTGTTTTGTCTTTTTTTCTGTTTTGTTTCTAGCTGTGGCAATAAACGTGGGAATTATGAGATTAAATAATTGAAATTAGCATGCGTGTCATACACTTCGCCATTTTGGAAACTTTAGTGGTAGCATGAATATGCTCGTACGAATATTGAAATTGGGTGCTAAGTAGTGATAGTGTGAATTTCAATGGATAATTCAAGGGAATGTAATATATTTTTCTCTCCGCTCGTACCATCGTATTAGAATTAGAAAAAGTACAAGTTTTGACAAAATCATACATGGTTTGACATGAAATTTAATTTTTCTTGAGCAATTGAATAGTTTAATGTTTCGTGAGGAGGTGCTGAATTCAAATTTTTTGAGCAATCTAGACGTTAGTGGCAAAGTTAACTATTATCCGCCGTCCAGATCTCTCCGTCCGCAGCATCTTCCCCTAACCTCCTTCGTTCCTCTCCGAAAACTCATCCCACGCCCACCTCCCTTCTCCGGCCGCCACGGCGTTGCCTCTTCCCAAAGCACAATGGTGCCTCTCCCGCACACTTTCACCTCCCTATCAGCCCTCCAGATCTCTCTCTTGCTTGCCTTCGACGTCCGCCGCCTCGCTGGACCTCCTCCCTCTCCTCCTTCCCTTTGCCTTTGCTTTGACGTTCTCTCCCTCTCCCGATCATATCCATCCCATTCCCATTCTTCATCATTCCTCGTTGCCTTGGTTTCTTTCTCACGCCCGAGGTTGGATGCATCCTCGTACCTTCCCGAATTTCGTCCTCGTCTTGCCCCAATAAGTCATATCTCTTCAGCTCTCTCTCTCTCATCCCTCTCTTTTTACATCTCCCTCCAAAGACCTAAGCAATGACTGTTGGGAATCAGTGACATGCATGACGAATGCCGGTAGTAATAGTAATGAAATAAAACAAATAATTGAGTGAGTAATTGAGATTCAACAAGAAGACCACGCCGCCGTTGAAACGAAGAGGCAAGTGTAACAACCACGATATCCACCAATTGTTAGATAAGTGTAGAAATCATCTGTTACCAAGTTCAACGTCATGTGAGAAATCACAGCTCTGAGTAGGGGGGTCAGTTCCTATTCCTGTGTCGCCTGAAGTTTCCCAGGAAGATCTGATACCCGGCAAATCACTCCGCTTAAGCTCTGGTGGGAAGAGTGCAAATGCTTTCCCGAGACATGAACCCGGCTCCCCGTTTAGTAAGCTAAGCGTTCTACACAATTCGCTCTCCACTGCTTCACGAGGTCAAAAAGTCATATAAAATGATAAAATATTATTAAATTTTATTAAAATACTTATGCATGTTGAAATTTGCTAATACCTACTATTCTTCGTTATTTACAATTTATTGTATAGATATATTTGTTAGTATATCCAACCCTTATTATCTTTTTCCCTATCTAATGATTCTTTACCTATAGTACCTACAATCTTTTATAATCGAGCTTTTTTGTCTTACATGGCATTAAGGTGGTAATAATTCCACCTTTTTCAAATGGCTGCTATTTTTTTAGCGTTACATCCTACTTGATAGTCTGTGCCGTTTGGTCAGAAGTACTCAGAATTGGAAACAACAGGCGGGAATATTTTTTCAAACCATTAATTTGTGGAAAATTAATGGCAACGAAAGGATATAAAATTGCTCCATGTGCGGGAACCTTAAGTTGTGTATACAATATATAGAGTACATTAGAATATGACCTAAACCATTAGACATGAAAAATAGGTCATGGTCTGATGACCATTATATGCGAGTTATTACGGCCATTTTGCAATTATTGCTACATAGTAAGCAATATGAATTGGTTTACTCCTTATATTTGAGCGGATGTGGCGTAGTTATGTCAGGATACTCTGAGTGACTACTGATTACAAGAAAAGAGTGTACATGTAATTGAAATAAAGCAGACATATGGGTGTCTGGAGAAATGATAGTTGATATCAGGTCATTTTTACAAGTGATACGGATTCCATAGACGAAGTCGTGGTTTTCCTGTCGTCCCTAGAGGCAATCTTTGCAAATATTCTTAAATATTTAATCTACGTCTGCCTTCATCCGACAGAATTCATTTTAGCGCTACTCACGGATGCATGCTCATTTCGAAAATAAGATACTACTGGATTAAGAAAGCGGAGTTTTTGGGGGGGTGAAGTTGCATATTCAGCACTTGTAAAACACTTTTAGGAGCCATCACTGACAGCCTCATGCTCTCGTTCAACCGTTAAATCGCGCGGTGCGATCTATCACGTGCACCCTGGCTGGAATTCACCTGGGGCTGAAGGATCGTGTGGCGGCAAAGGTTCCCAAGCTTTTTTGATTGACGCCTCCTTTAATCTTAAAAAAAAGAAAGATAAATTCATTCCTCTACCCAAAGTACCGGTTTAGAAAAACAAGTAAGTAACCGTAATAAATGACGAATTATGACGTGGGAAACTTACATTTTTCATGTACCTATGCCTTAAATAATTTACTACTTAAATAAATGACTACTTATCGACCAGTTCTGATCTAGAAAATATCCAAAGGTTACTCGTCGGGCATCTATTAAAATAATCGTTCAAGTCCATTCCTGAATTTATAGTAAAAATAATGATTTATATATTATTTCGATTTTTAGATTTTTATTAAGATTTTTGGCAAGAGAAATTTATGGTATCTTGAAATTAGATTCTGGATATGCGATATTTTTATGTCTTCAGAGACGTCGTGGAGAAAAAAGATATTATCCCGAATCGACTCATCTCCTTTCAGTAAGCTGCCAACAAAAGAAATCGCTAAGGACTGTAAAGGGCACAGGGTAGATTTGAATACTATTCTTGATAGTAGCCCACTAAGTTCCGTACATGATGAATGGGATTTTTTCTGAACACAGGTCTCCGGGATCTCTATTTCTGAACTGCATCAGCACCTCTTTGTCAAAAAATAATACATTTACCGTATTTACCGTAATAACCGTATTTACTCCCTTAATTTCCCCCTTCGCATAATATCTCCATTTAGATTTTAAGGAAAAATAAAAAATTAAGTTGTTCTCGAATAATAACCATCTCCCCCACGGTTAGGGAATCCCATATATACGTATGAATATTCAATTACGTATTTATTAACAAAGTTTACAGGGTTCTAAAACCTAAGCAATCGTCCGAAAGTAAATTTGTATAATTCGCCTTCTTTTTGTTCTAGAAGGATTTTCCAATAGCTGAATAGCGAGGGGTTCTATTATGTCGTGAAATAATATTAGCTTGAATATATTTCTTTTTGGATTTTCCTTCCAATTTTCGTGGCTCCTGCGTCAATTCTGATTACATTGGCGAATAAGTACTTTTCATGTTGATGATTTGTAATTCCAGCCGTAATTAAATTTTGTAGAACGATTTTTTTTGTTTTTCGCTGCTTGAATTGATAGAGGAGAAAGTGTGTCTTTGATTTTCCATCCCTTGAATAAACTGATAGAGAATAGTAGAGAGTATGACAAAGAGTGTAGTAGAGATAAAATGTTTTACGCGCATAGTGAGATCCAGGAGTCCCTGAGGGCTACTCTTGATCCACCTTTGATCTTGAGAGAATATTAGAGAGAAAAAGGAATAACGTACTACGTATTTTTCCACTAAGATTTTAATCTGGTACGACTAGTCGTGTAATAACTGTTGTCACCACAAGTCAACAAACGCGGACGCAGAACCCGATAATGCCGAGAGCACATAGAGCGCTATTATTTTATAGGGTGCCTCTACGGCTATGATGATTTAGCACCTCTTCAAATCGAAGAAAAAAAACCATATGAATGAATACAACACCCTAATCATAGGAGAGACTTGAACCAGCGACCCTTGGGTTATCAAGAGAGCACTCTATTCCAGGTTAACTCGACCCGAGCGTAATTTGGTTTGAATTTGATTCTTAGAAACAGATGCACGCTGAAAGAAGATTAAATTGATATTAAGAAAATAATTCTAGATGAAATTGCAGTTTATTAATCGGTTCACCACTTTCAATGTAAATAATAAATGATAAACTTCTCAACGATTGAAGTACTTGTCGTTCCCTGGAGTGAGGGGTTCACAATGATGCAGTTCATCTAGTTCAATCTAGGAAGGAAAGGATCAGTGAGGAGGGGTGTAAGGGAATTTATTATAGCTGCGTCAATGGAGTAAGTATATAGGTATTCGTGCATAAACTTCGTATTCAGAATTATTTTTTGAAAAATGATTTATTGTTTTGTTTCCGAAGTGCGCACATGAAAAAAAACCGATTTCTTTCGATTCTTATCCTGTTTTCTCCCAGGGGTCCGGTTTTAATTTTTAAAACACACAATCATCAGACGAAGTAAAATAATTGCGATAAGAGAGTCGTGATAAAGTCTCAGATCGTTTCGTGCACTTATCACTTGAATGTTGAAACACGTAGGTCAAAGGAAAAGCGGTGAGTGATAAGAAAGATAAAAATTAAATGATCAAAAACTTGGCAGTCTTGGTGATCATCAAACTACGACCTAAAGGTCAGACCTCAGGCTGAGGAGAGTAACGATGGTGGAAACCTGAAAATTTATGGATTTAATTTATTATCTGAAAATATTAAACCTTTTGATATGCTAAACGGAGATATAGTTGATCGGGTGAAAAACAATATCATAATTTCGATTAGTTTTTAACGGCTACCAGTAATGATCAATTGTGTTCGCTATTTTTAATCATCTTATTTCTTCTTGGCTCATTTTCAAATTATTAGCAAATTATACGGAAATATTTTTGTTTGGCACGTGTGTCGAACACTAAGGTCATTTAGCACTCCCTCAAATCGAAGGATAACCCATGGATGAACACACCCATACCCGACGTGGGACGCGAACTTAAGGCTAGGAGTCTAGAGCGCAACTCACCAGACTGACCCGGTCGGCTCTTTTGCATCTTTATTTAATAAATATTCTTTTTTAATGAGTCTGGATATACTCGTACTAAGATGGGGGTAGAACCACAAAATTTTTAGAGCCACAATGAGTCCTTCTTTATACTGTAAATACGGAGCGCTTTTTAAATACCTGTTCTTATGGATTCATTTTACAACTTGCAAACTAATATCAATGAAACTAGGTTTGGTCAATAATGCTCTGATAAATAGGGTATATGAGAGAACATTTATAATAAAAGAATTCAAAAAGGAAAACATTCTTCTTATCACATACAAATTGAGGTTGGAATGGTTATTAATTACCTCTAAATACTAATTAAAAATTCAATCGGAATGAATTCAGTCTTGTCAGTTGCATAGAATGGTTTAACGGAGTCATGTGTAATAAATAACGAATGAAAAATAGAAGAAAAAGTGTGGAATAAATAAAAAATTATTACGAAAGAATGATTACGAAAACTGAAGTTAAATAAAAAATGCTAAAGAAATCAATACAAAACTCTGTTTTTTGAGGAAAAAATTCTCTTTCAAATAATTAAGATTCTTTGCTTGCTAGGTTTGGGAGTTCCCATAGTCACATTATCTAGCTGAATTGTTTTTTTATTGGCACCGTAATTCAGGAACACCATTTGTGGCTGTTCTGTTGATGGATTATGTCGTGAAATAGGTATTATTAACGTGAATATATTTCTGTTTGGATTGTCCTTCCAAATTTTGTGGCTCCTACGTTGTTTCCGATTACATTGGCTTATAGGTAATTTTCATGTTGATGATTTATGATTTCAGCCGTATTTAAATTTTGTAGGTCGATTTTTTTTGTTTTTAGCTGTTTGCATTGACAGAGGAGAAAATGTGTCCTTAATTTTCCATCCCTTGGATAAACTGATAGAGAATAGTAGAGAGTATGACAAAGAGTGTAGTAGAGATAAAATGTTTTACGCGCATAGTGAGATCCAGGAGTCCCTGAGGGCTACTCTTGATCCACCGACAAAGAAAAAGTCTATTGACAACTAGAACTAGAGAGGGGGGCACAAAATGACGAGGTAGCAAAGTCAGCCACACAATAGGACGCCACTGGCAAAGCCGACTTATCAGTCCACATCTGTGTTATGGTGAATACAGCACTTAAAGGCATGAATTTTTATGACCTTATTATGAAAAATAGGTTTTTGTCTAGTTTCATAGAGAGAGAGAGAGAGAGAGAGAGAAGGCACGATGTATCCCTGTGTGGATAGCTTGGTCACTAAATCTCTAATGCTTGGTCTCACGTTCGACTCTCTGTGACAACTTCGAATATTTCTTACTAAATCCAAGCAGGGTATTTTCTCTGCTCCAAATCTATCATGGCAATCATAGGTGACAAAGGGTAGAGACCAGTTTTCATAAAATTAATAATAATAATAAAATCTTGATATTTGGGTGACATTGTGACTATTAGTCCCTCTTTCCCTTCTTTAAACGGCGACAAGCTTGGCGAGCTTTATACTCGCATATTAATCAACCCAATCGGGTTGAAAACTGTAGATCAATTTTTAGGAAAAGGAATGGTGCAGAAAAATTGATTTTGCAGAATAGGTGTCCCATGACATTCGGAAAAATCTCACGTAAAAACTACTTTAGTAGTTGTGTTTTTGTATTATAATGTGCATCAAATATTTGGATAATAGTGTGTGAGGTGATAAACGACTATGGTCATTTTTCACCTCACACAGCAGAAAAAAACCATATTGGACAAACACTACACTCAGCCTATATCCTCAGCGGAACTCGAACCATCGACTTTTGAGTTAACAGGCGAAGGTCCGGCCAGAAACGAAAACTCTATTAGGACACATTTGTTGAAATTAAGTATAGGAAAAATTTTCGAAAAATAAATTAATCAAAGTAAAATTTTAAGTGTTGGAATTCTTTCACATCCGTCATATATGGTTGATAATTTTATTTGACGGAGATTTTTTAGTTTGCAATTTAATAATCGTATATAGAATCTACATGAGTCAATTTTTTTCACTCATCAAATACGAGTACCTTACTTCACGTTCTTAGATAGCCACACCCAGCCGCATTTTCACATCGGTCACATTTACCTGATAGTTTCAACATATTACAGGAAATTCTTCTCCGCCATATTCCTCTCCGTATCATCACCGTTGACTTTTTTCCGCCTTGCCTTTCACCTCCTGCGTACGCTGCGTGGCCCCATTCTCTCAACAGCGAGCGCTCCGCTCCTCAGCTGATGAAAGAGGACATGCTTCCACCCGGTCCGAAATAATAATCAATCAACAAATCAATCAATTCTTTCGATCTCCCATTCGGCTCTTTTATCCACCCGCCGCCTCCGCCGGCCTTCCCACCCTCCCCCCCCCCCTCCTCTGCCGCTGTCCATTTGTTTCGGATCGCCTTTTGTTCTTCTTTTCTTTTGACGCTGCGCGGTGCGACGGGATGGATCGACGGAGGCAGTGTAACCCACGGACTGGAGTTTAAGTCTTCCGCCTCAAACATGTTGAGACACTTACGTTGCTTTTAGAATTATCCGCAGCTCACCGGTTCCTTGCAAGGGTTCATCTTTAAAGATATTTCATCTTGAACTTGCCGTTATTTTCGTGTGCACTTTCCTCTATCTCATTCGTCTCCTGTCGTAGTTCATTCTTCTCACAGTTAGCTGTTAGCATTGTTATGGTGCATGGGGTTACTAGGCCTTAAATCTTTCTTTCGCTGTCTTATTTGATTCACAATTTTCTTTCCACCTCGTTTCCGTCGGCTGATACGAGCGGCGCGGACGCCCATCTCCTGGCCTTTTAATCCTCTCTTTTTCCACCTTGCGATGCTCCACCGCCTGCAATGCGGGTTCATCGTGTGTTGTCCCACTGCGATGTCGATTCTCAAATCAGTTCAACATATATTGAAGCAATTCAAATTTTGTCTTTTCATATTCCGCAACCATTGCCATTGATATATTTGTGTAAATAAATGATAATCAGAAAAAAATATGTTGTTGCTAATCGTCAATTTGGAATAAAATAAATTTACTGTTTTCTGTATCAGTTGGGCCGTTTGAGAACAAAGCAACATTCATTTAATACACACTAGTACATATTACATAATAATAGTATATACATACATACATAATAATAGTATTATTGGGTAAAAACGAGATATAGTGACATAGGAATCCCTTATTGACTATAATGTGAATAAGCAAAGCACTGTGTTTGACCTATATTTCCAGAAGTCCAATTAAATCAGATGATCGACGAAAATCAGTAAAAGTTACAACATTTTCAATAAAACAATTTCCGTGGTATCTGTTCGCGTTCCATTCTGACAAAAGTTTCTGAAGGAAGAGGGTAGTGGTGATAAATTCCTTGAGGTAATGGAAAGTAGCTAAATGTGAGAAATATCAATGGTTGATCGAACTTTTCACAGTTTCTTCGTATTTTGCACAGGAAATATTTTCATTTTGTGGGTGAGGGCGCGAACAGAGAGTCCCCAAACACCTGCCACCAAAAACATCGTCAAAACAATCTTTCTCCATTCGGTCTGGTCCTGCGTGTTCGTTCTCACACCGAAATAAGACTTTTATTTTTCCAATTAAACCCTAGGTACATGATGATATAACTTCCATAAAAAGAAATAGTTGTGGTTACTTTTTCACTGTCTATTTTACAGTTTTTTTATTCAATCAACATACAAAGTACTAGTTGATATTATGAAAATGGTTGCTTACCGAACACTTTTTTTGGTGGAATCAACTCATGAAATAACTGATAAAAATAAACTAATCGAAAAATTTATCATATAATAATGTTTATTGGTATTATTTTCAGTAATTGTAAAGTTCTACATTAATTATAACAATAAAATGCAATTGGAATGCATAAATACATATTTCAAATAAATCAAAAAAGATTGTAAATGTATCAACAAACATAGGAAAAGTAGTAAAATCAATCATTTTATATTGTAGGAACAATATTTTTAGTTATTATCTTACCCATTAACGTGAGAAAAAATCAACCAATAACAGTGAACTTTTCTGAATTGTTGATTTTGCAAAGTGTCGTATGTTCTTTCGGTGCAAGAACTGCGATTGTAGTTTCCGGACCGTTTCAAAGTTATCAATACGTCGATACTTCTTGGAGAAGTTAAGTACACGCAGCACCGCGACTCTCGAATTCGAACGCGGTGCAGTCCTGGACTTCGCTCTCCCCCTTCCCAACGTGCAGATCCTCCTTCCTCTCCTCTTTTCTTCCCCCCTCTCTTCTCTTCTCCCTCCATACCCTCCTCCACCGCCCCCTCCCCCATTAACCCCCTTGGGACGAGCGTGTCCCACACCCTTACTCTCCTGCCGGCGGGTCGCCCTTCTCCCTCATCCATCGTCCCGTCCATCTTTCTCTGCCACCGCCCTTCTCATGAAAAGCCACTGCAAGAGGGAGAAGGGGGGGGGGGGGGGGGGGGGGGAGAGCGAGAGCCGGCTCCAGGCCCTTTGAGACAAAGGGGTTGGAAGGGCGGGACGCTGCTCCGCGCGCGCGGGTGTAGCATGAAGAATGGCGTCTGCGGTGGGAGGAGTGGATAAAGGCAGCGCAGAAAGGAAAGAGAGAGAGAGGACGAAGGAAGAAAGAGGAAAGGAGACAAAAGAGAGAGCAACGAAAGGTGGAATAGGAAAGAGGTTTTCCTGCCGGAACGGCCCCGACGTCTATGGGGGGCCCGGTAGCGCATTGTCATGTTTAGTTTCCAATGTTGTACCTAGCTAAAGGAGAAAGCAGTCACATATTCGTATTTGGGGGTATAATTTTGAGGACACGGACGTCACAATTAAATCCAAAAAATGAACAATTTCGAGAAAAACAAGATTTTTTTAGTTGGTGTATATGAGATCTATAGTGTTTTGTGGGCTAATGTTGCTTACATATTTTCTCCGCTTTGTAATTCTGAATAAATTTCAGTATAAACTAATAAATATAATAATAATTATATAATATAAACTTAGTCCCGTAGGTATCTCAAATTTCATTGCTCTCAGTAAAAGTATGTAGAGTGGCATTTGTGTCATGCTGTTAATGCTTGTTAGTGATTAGTTCATTAATGAGTTTGCTTCTAATTAACATTACTTACATGAATTGGCGCTGATTTATAGCATCCATTTAAAAATTTTTTTTCTCCTTGGGCAGGTTTAAGCATGTGCATATCAAATCTCTTCATTACAGGCGATATCATATGATTATTGTCTCCAGGTGACAATTCCTTCAAATCCTCCATGTTGGCTATGTGATTCATGGGGATTGAATATTACTTTGAAATGAATCGAACCTAAATAGAGAGAAAGTTAATATTAGTTCCTTTTGTTTGATAGAATAATAGTGACCCACGGACATGTCGCTGTTATCATTTAAAAAGTCAGTATCCCTGACCACTGTAAAGAATAGAAGGGGATGTCAGGACTTTTCTTCCCATGGATACCTTAAGTGCTTAAATTTCAGATGACGGAGTAGGTTTGATAAAGGAATTAAGCATGCAAATTTTAGGATCTTGCAGTAATCTATTCTTCTGGGCATAACATTTCTTGTCACCTTCGGAGACCTTAGGATAGTATTCGTGAAACGTATTTTCCCCGTGAGATATTATCTCTGCCATGGAGTAACGGTTCTCCATGAAGTTTACACGCACACACAAAATGTGCCCACGAAACATTATTTTCCCATAACGGTGTTTTATTCGTAGATAGTTATTCTTAAGGAGGTAATAAAAATTGCTTTATAGAAGAAAGATGTTCTCATGAATGATAGCCACAAGTACATTTTTATGCGTATCTTAATAGTTAACGTACAATAATTTTAACGATAACACGATAACAATTATTGTATTGTTATCGTGTATAGCATCATGTTGAAATTTTCTCGTTTTTCTTGCGCCTGAGTGGGATTTTTTAAATATTTCAAAGCGCGTAGATGTACTTGGTGACTCAATGAAATGCATTAATTCAAAATTCCGAGGTTCACCATCATCCTTCCACGCCCGAGGAAACCTGTCGCAACGTTCCAATTTATGCCGCGTCCCGCGAGTGAAAATTAAATCACCACGCTCGAAAACAAAGAAAAAAACCGTACCCTTTTCGCTTATTAAATTGAACGAGAGGGTGTGGGCACCTCCTGGTTTCTTACCTCCCCCGGGTGGGGAGGGGGTTATAGTTTAGAGGGAGGAGCAAGCGTTGGGCGACGGTGAGTTACCCGGAGCGGAATCGGAAACATTTCGCGACGGGGTGTGTGCGAGTGCTAGCCGCGTTGTGTGGCTCCGACGAAAGGAGCACGGTGGTGAAAGTTTCCAATGTTTCGCCTCGCGGAGAGCGCGGACGTGTCGTGGAGGCGGCGGGATGCCTCCCCCGAACTCTCTTCCCTCCCCCCACATTCAATCCCCCCACGACGAAGAGCAGAATATGCGCGCGGTGTAAGGAGCATAGTAGGGTCGTGTAGTGGTCGAGGTGGGGGACGGGTTTGAGCTTGGGGGATCGATCGGCTTGGCTCGGGTGGAGGTGGCGGTGTTCGGCGGTTGACTTCCAAGGGAAGGAGAGGGGTGGATGGAGTGAGTCCATCCCCCCGATTGAATTATAGAGGAGTAGCTAGTTCCAAGCTGGGGATAGGATTCGCGTTGTGTGTGCCGTGCTACTAAGTACTGCAATTGGAAATACAAGGGGACCCCGGGTTTGATGCGTGGTTTCCGTTTTCCTCGGAGAAGTTATACGTGGAAAGGAGAGGCGGGTCGGTTGTTTGAGGTGTCTCTTGTGCGTCCGTCTGTGGTCGGGCAGGAAGCGGAGGGGGTCGGGGTCTGGATGGGGACTACAATGGTTCGAGGGGGGGAGGATAG
>WURS02422470.1:0-16680 GCA_011762765.2 Rhinocypha anisoptera
CGCACACCACCTCACTCACATTTTTCTTGTCTCTTATAATTTACCCTATCTATATATACTTACGAGGTCGAATCGAATGAAAAGCGTAAATTTGTAATTAAAAAAATCGATATCTCATGCCATCACGCAGTATCTTGATAAATGTGTCAAAATGAGTGTCCAAAATGGCCTATATGTGGTAGAATCGTGTAAGATGGACAAACTCCATGGTTCAGCACATCACACTGTCCTAGGAAATAGCATTTTGCCGCTTTGCAACAACAAATAATATTTTTTTTTAATATTTACGGTTTTCATCTGGCTCACACTCGTATAATTTATTTATATGCTGCGGAGGTAGCCTAGGGACAACGGTGCTGAGGGCCACGGGTTCGAGTCTTGAAGATGCCAAAAATTTCCTCGCCTTGAATTTGCACCACAAGTGAAGACCCGCGCCCACGAATTCGATACGCGCACCCTCTGGTGGAAGGCAGCGGTTTCACCCGAAGGCAGTGATGGCGCAGATCAAAAAATGATCGGTCCGGCATCAACTACCACAGCTGAGGGCGAGCGTGAAGTTCACTAAATCGGTTTGGAAGGGGATATGGAAACCACCACATTAATTTATATACTCCTATAAAATGCAGATTTTGCTGTGCTAAACCAATCTCCGGATTGAATTGCGAATGATGATGATCATGTTGAATATATATATATATATTGTTCAATTGCCCACACACAGCACTGGGACAATTACAGCGACCCAGTCTAACAAGTTAAAATCAGGAGGAAGCGCATGCGTCTTTCTTTACTTGTTGGAGGCTGCAAATACTCCCAGCCGGGATTCGAACCCGGGACCTCCGGAGTGTCAGCGGAGGACGTTATCCCTCCACCACCGTGGCCGACCACTTGTATCTCGGACTTTATCTTCCGGGGTAGTCATTTCTATTTTTCTAATAGATAACTGAATGTCTACCTTCTACACGATGAGCGAGACGTTTGCTGAATAAGCGAAACCCTCAATCATCTCTCTGGGATGTGGAGAGGATGGCGCATGCCATCACCGTCAGAGTTTACAAGTGTACTGATCACTGATACGAAAATTACTCAATTGTCGACTTGAACACCTAAATATTTAGAATATCGCAGAAATTTTCTTTCGTCATTGTACCTAAATGTGTACATCAGGTAAAAGTAAGCTTTCTATTGGTGATATAATAATACTTATTTGTTTTCTCAGGATTATGTGCATCACCTGGATATTTGCAGTTGACACGTGGATAATTCCAAAATTATTTGCAATTACAAGGTCCAACAGTTAAGTTAGAGAACTCGCGTATCTGTACTCTAAAGAACAGCGCTATTAAGATTTCACAATGTTCGTATTCCTGAAATTCACAACGGTATCCGCGTTGAAAAGTGGGGAATTTTAGATGAGTAGCGCGTATCCTTGTGGCGATGATGTAGAGTGTAAGTGCAATGTTTTGCAAATGTCCGAACTGGAATCAGAGCGTCATAAAAACTTTACAAATTTCTTGTGAAACTGGGCAAGAGTTCGAGCGAAATAAGTTTGATATTAGAACAGGCTATTGGCGAGAATGCCATGAAGAAAACAGCGGCTTTTCAAGTTGACAAAAAGGAGCTGTTGAGGAATGAGAGTAGATGATATATGCAGAGAGAGTTTAAGGCGACCAATGAAGAGCCGAACGGAGGAGAAGCCGTATATATGTCTTCGCAGAAATGTACGTGAGAATCAGCTCCTAACAGTCCAAGTTTATATTCTTAGAAACTGAGATTAAATTTTCACTGAAGACCCTGAAATGAGTACGTTTTCCCAAAAATGAGCACGGGAAAATTTCTGTACAGTATACATTTGGTTAGAAAAAGGAGCAAGAGTGTTAGACCAAACCTCAGTAGTTACCTTAGGTTTCCCCTAAGGAATTATTTTCGCCAAAGTTTAAATTTACTTTCAAAAGGAAGATATTTTGATGACGCAGAAGACATCAAGGCTAATACGATGACAGATCCGAAGACCATTCCCCAACAAGAGTTCCGAAATTACTCCAAATGGTGGAGTAGTCGCAGGCATCGTTGTATAGCATCCAAAGAGATTCCTTTGAGAAGCTTCCCTTTGAAGACAATCGCAGCCGGGCTCAACAATAAGCCGCTACGCAGCATCACTCCAGGATTAAATCGCTAACTCAATTTGCGGCTGTCCTACTATTGCTAAAATTTCAATCCCCATGTCATGTAATGACATTCGGTTTACGAGTATAGCAGACGATTTTTACATACTTCTAGAGGATCGAATATCTGTCAAATACACTCAATCGCCTCATACTTGCAATCCATTCCCTGATAAGGCAAATTCCAATAAACGGGAAGCTGGAGACTTTAATAAATGTACGAGATGTAAATAGATGTAGGGTCATAGTCACTAATAAATGATACTGAAGACGTCAATAGTCTCTCGAGAGTGAACATTGGAGAAAATCAATGCAGTCGATTCCCTTCAATTCACTCATATTGGTCATATTTTCCATTCGTTGCACTTTTTAAAATCTTCATGAATGTAATAAATTATTAAGCACTTCGGAATCGACACGGATTCTCGGAAGAGAAATAGAAATTATCAATTATTCATTTGGCAGTGATATTTCTCATGCATGCAAGAGGGGTTCCATTGGGTGGTTATCAGTTATTAATTGCGCTTCCAATTACGGGAAGGGCATTAATCAATCGCCCAATCAATCACCGACTGGATTCCCGAAACTCCGATATTTCTTGGACTGGATGAAACGACTCAGATATTACCTCCCATGAAAGGGATAGCACCTAGTGGAAAACTTTAATTGATTTTGGTTAACTAAATCCATGAATACAAACTTGTTAGAAATGGGTATGGAAGTAAGTAGAAATGATTCTATCATGAAAAGAAATAAAAATTGAATCCTTGTAGCAACTCCGAGCATTGAAGTAACTTTAAATGGTCACGAATATCTGAAACGGCCGGAATTTCAATTATCTAAAAATATTACAACTTCCAAAATATCACAAATTTATATAAACGATATGCATTTCATGCTTTTATGTATTCCATGTAATACTCGTAAATCTTATCGTCGCACTTTTTATCATTACCTTTAACATTATTGACATCTAGTTTAATGATAAAAATGAAAATTCCAAAAATATTGATGATGTTACTAATCAGGTTGAAACAGGTTATGATATTCATGACATCTTAAATGAGTCATCTCTCTGACTTCAACTCTTTGTATTAATTTATTAGCGATTTTACAGAAATTTTTCTCATAAGGGGTGATTTCAAAGTGATAGATGTTTTGGAATATTTTTTTCTCTCCATTTTATATGGTATTATACTGGGGGTATATAAACAGGAACTTTGCAGAGTAACTTTAATTTTGTATTATAATAAATTACCTTCAAATTAAAAATTTTTACGTTAAAAAAAGTGTATTTATTTTTTAATGTTGTCTACTAGTGACTATGCTATGTCTTCTCTCAATAGACGGATATTAATCTGACTCCTTTCCGCCCCACACAGTTTGTTCTGGGCTACAATCAGTATGATTACCCTTCAATCAATATAACTGTTCTCGTGTTACTGAAATAATTATACTTATTGAAGTCAAGTATCAATATTTCAGAAATATATTTGGTTACTTTAATCTAACCAGGTGTTTCAATGTAGGTTGCACTTGTTCTTTCGGATTCATATAAATAGTCCAATTGTATGCTATATATGATAAAAAAAGGTTATGTATTCTTCATTCGTGGACTGATTTGTAACTGATCTAGCATCTACATCACAAATGAATCCATGAGATAACGACTTCATCTTTCTCGAAGAAATCGAAGCCAAGAATATGTATTCAAATGGACATTATGGAAAATTTTCTGTTAAACATATATCCTGCATAGAGCAAAGATTTAATAGGCACATCCATGCGAACACAAAAACATACGATTGTCTAGGTAGCTAACCCAACATTGTTTAGAAGAAATAGATTCCCATTTTACGGTAAAATTATTTTGGTAAATAAGTAATAGTTATGAATGTTCGTAGGTTTTCCCGGCGACTGTAGATGATGAAGTTTTCTCGGGTTCCTAACTGGGTTTGGGCGTTTGCAGTCACGTCGTTTCGTTTGTTGCTGAAGACCCTGAAGACAATGGCAGACTACGCCGTAGAATTGTCGGTGCCTAAGAACACCCTGACCCGGTTGGAAACCCGAGAAAACTTCATCATCAAATAATATTTACTCTGTAAGACGGTACATTCATAATTATGTGGATCACGCCTCAATTTTAGTTAATTGGCTTGGTTAAAAGTTCCTTCCGGCTATTACTTCTAGGGGCACAGTAATTATTTTTCAATTTTATACTAATTAGTAATTCGTGGACGTCCCGAATGAAAACTGTGGTTATTGTAAATCGATGTATGTGATTATTTAAATGTCACTAAAAATTCCAAAGGAGAATAAATGACACAAGAGATTAATCCACGGTCCTATTTAAAACTGACAACCATACGGCTATAGGGGGGACGGCCTTTGAGAACGTGCCGGGGGACACCCTGAACGCTGAATAAAGTTGTGCCCTCGCACCAGTCATATCCCCCCATTGGCGGCTGCAACTTTGAAGCATTTGGATCTGACAATTTGGAACTCGTAACAGGCGTCGAGTGGCGCATTCATCTGTCAGGATCGGCTAAAATCCTTTGCGCCCCTTGGGGTCCTTGGCGTAATGTGACAGTCAATTTCACCGGCGTGAACTCAACTCTGATTGGAACCCCCCACATTTACTAAGACAGGAGAAGGCGAATAATAAGACCTCGGCAACCAGAATTGCAGAACCTTTCTCTTACAGGCTCATTTATTAGTGATGTCAACACCATTGCTTAATTATCAACGTTAGACGACGCGACGTCTGGAAATTCGCCATGACTCCTTTTAATAACCTACCCGGATTCAACTGTGTGGTGATATTCGTTGCAGAAGAAAGAAGTCTAAAGTTAAGAAGAAAAAATATACGCAGCTGCCGTTTACAAGAATGATCTCATGGTCATGGAGGTAAATACATGACGGTATCCCGATTAATAAAATTTCTACAGTCAATCAATTAAGACAACCAGATGAAAACGCGAGATAGACGGGAGAAATGGAGCGTCAATGAGGGAAAGATAAAAAAATTTTAAATCAAAATGTGCACCCTAACAAGAAAGGTCACAGTAAATATTAAGTAAATTTTGAAAAAATCTTGCGGGTGGGACTGTCCCCACTTACAAATGTCTTAAAATATCTTAAAATGACGCTCCCTGCCTTAACGATAGCATGAATGCAGACAAATAGTGCTTAAAGCTAATTTATTATCCACTATGGAAAGCAATTTTTTTTAAGAAAGTTTTAGAAGGCAGAGAATTTTTTTTATTCGTAATATTAAGAAATATACTTTTTAACTTTTAAAAGAATGAGAAATATACTTTTTTATAGTTTTTATTAGTGCATACAATCCTGTTTCTCATCGTTTAGGCTTAATACGGTGAAACGAGGAGAAACTATACCAGCATATTACTAATTGTGTTCCAGACTTATTTGGCTTCTGATATTCTTTGATTTTAACAAATTACGTCATATCACAAATACTATTTCATTTATAAAATATGTTACAAATTAAGTTTATAACTAATGAAGAAATAGATTCACTGGGAGTCATTTATACATTACACTCTCGATTTCAATTATTCCTTTACGATTTATTTTTTCATTCCATAAAGTTAAAAGACGGAAGGAGGATAACATCTCTTTTCCAAGCATTACTATCTATTAAACCAGGATAATATAACTGTGTGATTAACGTTTAAACGAAGATGACACCGGAATTGTGTTTTTATTTCATGCGACAAGGCAATCTTATCTTCACACACCTACGTTTTCCGAGGCGATTCCAAATTCTTGCAGGATTTTATTGCTATTTAGCAACCTACGTAGTAATAATCCCTACAGCTGAAACCACGGGATGATTATTCATTCAACCCTGGTAACTTTAGTACTCACATGTGAAAAACTGCCCAAACCACACGTATATTTCATCTGATGAACTAATTAAAGGCATGAAAGAGAGGGAATGATTTGAAGAGCTATAATCAGCGGAATCTACGAGTCGCCACGAAACGAGGTTATGTTAGCCGAATCTCGTCAAATACCTTGATAATTGAAATTGAAAGGAAATTCAATTTCCTGCTTGCTTTCATCGCCCATTCCCTGGACTCTTTCGTCATTTCCCGTCATCACACGCTCCTGTCTTCCATTTAACTAAACTCCTTTCCCTTCCCTGTGATAACCAATCTTAAACCAGCTACTCCCATCTTTGCTACCGAAATAGTAGCTTGAAACCACTTTAGTGGGGAAGGCTTTGACTCGAACATTCAACCAACTTCAATAGAAGAACAGATATTTAAAAAAAAATGCTTAATTTTTGTCAAGAGACCAGTAGTGCTACTCTGTCTCTTGCTTGAATCTTAATCAGTCTGTTAAAAAAACTATTAAATGAGTTCCAATCTCCAAATATGTTAGTTACATTTTCTCAAAAAAATTAGTGAAAGTTGAAATATATTAAATGTTTCCGTGCACCTACTGGCATAATTGTTGCTATTGTAGAGAAAATTTAAATTATTATTCAATAATTATTTTTTCGTAAGAGATGTAGTCAAATTTACGAAAGGTATAAGTACAATATATTTATTCAGCCATACTCTAAAGCGCTTCATGAAGAAAATATGAAAATATTAAAACCAAAGAATATTATTCACGTCTTTTTCACGTCCTTTTATAATGCCAAGACTATTAGTATTTGCCAGTAATAATTCTGAATTTCAATAGAGATTCTGTTTCACATATCGTAGCTGTTATATATCGTAATTGTTATTATTCCACCGCCCGTGATACTAATAAGTGAAAGAAAAAATTGATGATACATACTCCAATATCTGTTTAACATGTCATCTCACCAACTTAAATTTAGAGTTAAAATAAATTGATAATGCTCAGTAACTAAGTAAGTATTAATTTGTAAATCCATAAAATTTAGACACATCCATGTAACAGACATATTTTGGGAACAATATGGTAGATACTCGTATGCCCTATAATGTTAAAAAGGTTGTATAAGAAAAAACTAATACGTTTAATGGAGGGTAGATAAATCTGTATAGCTAGCGAGAAAGAAAGAAGAATATGTGAGAATACCTTGTGATGAGTATAAAATAGAATGAAGAAGGAAAATAATAATTTGTGATAAATAGCCAATTATATTGATCTTATCTCTCGGTTAGTTGCACATATGACGGGTATCATATATTTTAAAAAATTATCGTCGGCATAAATTGTGTCAGACTTTATCTGAGAAAATTGTCCTAACGGAGAAAACAATTTCTTTGGTAGAGTTCTTGGTAGCCATTTTTGGTTTAAAAATGAAAATTTTTAATTCTTTGTAATGGAAATACCGCGTTCGAATTTTTTTTAGTTTAAACGGCAAGGCACCTAGCAGGACAATTAAAAAAATATTTGTTGCCCTGCAGAAACCTATTAAATAGCAAATGCGGTAAGATCCATAATTCAGAGACCCGTCTAAAACCACTCAAACACTTGGTGCGAGACAAATTGAGGACTAGTTTGCCTCACTATCCATCGCAACAGTCTACTGCATTGGCATTAACGCCAAGAGACCTGATCTAAAACATTTGATTCATAGTAGCCCGGCTGTCACTTTAGTCGTCGCCGATAGTTGGCTGTCCGATGACATCAATGATGGAGAAATTTTTCCCTTAAATGTTACGCTTTAACCCCAAGTATAGGAATGAGAAATAGGTGTATTTATTGAAGTTAAAAAAATATCCCCGAGAACAGACCTCTCGTTTTTTTTATGGGAGCAACAGAGAGGGTGCCTAAAGTATGTCACCAACAAAAAACGAGGCAAAAATTCGTTCCTTTTATAAGTCATCAATATCAATAGCTAGAGCCTTCAGAAAATTTGACAACCAACTACATCGTTTCTCCCATAGTAGTAGTCGTATTTTTGTTTATAGGGTGCTTCGACGGCCGTGGTTATTTCGCACCTCCTCAATGCATAGAAAAACCCATCTGGACAAACAGAACATCCATGCCCTGGGCGGGATTCGAACCCACCAGGCTAACCCGGTCGGCTCGTTTCTCCCATAGTGACATCAGACGTAACTGCGAGGAACTCATCTCAACTTTGCATCCATATTCCCACTTGTCCTTAACAATATTAACCCAGCCCCCGCTATTCTTTCCTCTCCACTTCCAGCCCATAGCTAAATATTTGAATTTACAATTTTGAAAAAAAAAAGAATTTACACCCATTCTTTGGACACGAATATTTTAGAGAGTAGTGAAACGCGACGTGCCACGTAATAGAAATGAGGTAGGTAAAAAAATTAGATTTCATCATAGATAGTTTCTATCGCAGAAATCAAAATAATAATAACAATAAAGTGGCGTCGATTTGGGACAATCGCTGTGTGGAAACTGCGGCCAGGGTCCTCGATGCCTGCAAATTGTGGTTAGATCTCATCCAAAGACATTCTTTTACCAAGCCGTTCCTTAGGGAAAGAATATGGAACATCTGTGCCACGACAATTCCTGCCGTATATCATGTTTAACCGTTTAGGGTGACCACAGCTGTGTACAGTTTGAAGTTGGCATAAAACTACAGAACATATCAAATCAAAACCTAAAGTATTTAATAATAGGCAAGCTAAAATCTAGATAATTATATTAACTTCCACTGTTCCTCCTCCAATTCAGGTGGGCACAAAAGAAGGCCAAACATTCTGGAACCTACTCGTCGATATATTCAAGGATACGTCAGTGATGCCATGACTACTACTAAATGCAATAGAGATGGTCAAAACCAAAAAGAAGAAACAATGAGTTACAGAACGCCCTAAGAAAACAGAGGTTGCATCATACTTAGAAGTTAAGAAGCTTTGAAGCTATTACAAGAAATAACAACAGAAATATAACTTTGCGTTCCTCACGAAATATAAATTTATGACTGAGTCATCAATTTATATTTCGTGTGGAATGCAAAGTTTTATTTCTGTTGTTATCAAAATGGATTTCCACAGTCTCGGCCTTAACCATTTCTCGATTTATCACAAGAAAGATAATCTCACCAGGTAAAATACTAATATTACGACAATGAAATCTAATTGGCATTGCGTTACTCAACGGGCGATTTCCAAAGCAAACATTTGACTATTTACACATTCGCAGAACGTAAGCGTTCTGAGCATATGGTAAGGAGACTGATAGAATAATTTACAATAGTAGCCAGTGAAAGGCTAAAGGTATGGATACGTTCTTCCGGGGTGTTTTAAGCGAGAGAGAATAACAGTCAGTAATTACCCATTGCGGATAAACCTTGCACAACGCCTTATTTAGATGTAAATGAATATGGAATCACCAAATTACTCAGAAACGTAAAGGCCAATAAATCTCAGGGACCGGAGAACATACCAGCGGGTTAATTAAAGTTTTTCTGTCAATAGATCGTGCCGCATCTCGAAATAATTCGTAGAATATCCTTCAGGCGAATGCAGAGTTCCAAGGAACAAAGTGATTCCAAAAATCACACCTGTTATCAAGATTGGCGATCGGAAGAATCAAAGTGATCACATTTGTAAGCTCGGTCACGTCATGTGTAGATTTTATGAGGCAGCAATCAGTTTGGATTTTGGAAGTCACGTACATGCGAAACTCAAATTGCGTTTTTTTATCTACAACTTACTAGTACCAGCCGATAATGTTAAAAAAGTTCGGTTCGATATTCATGGATTTATAAGAGATTTTTGACGAGGTACCCACAATCTAATTACACACGAAATGTAATTAACGGGGATTAATAAAGATTAAGCTTGTTTGCGATCGCGTTTTGGGAGCCTCGTCCTTCAGTAATGCTGTCTCGATAGAGTTGGTTCCTACAACATATGCAACAGAACAAGCCGTTTCAAAGTTAGTTCTGTGACCTATAGGAAAATTGGATTCGCCATCGAGTGTTTCTGAGTGCCGTGTTCCCGCTTAGGGATGTATGACTTGCTAACCAGAATAACCATATTCTATTTGGGCATATTACTTGCCATGATTTGACTTAATGATCACGCAGATACTGATCGCGTATAAGTTTCATAATTTCGAGTTGGTTTGTAAGCTCAGGGAATATTTAACGCAGGAAGTAGCTCACTGCAAGAAATAGGGTTTGCACATATTTCGTCTATCTGATTCACTAATGAAATCTGATTCACCTTTTAATTTCTCTTCACTGTAAATAATGAGTGGTTTTAACTTTCTGTAAGAGGGACTTAAATCTCGTGTATTAACCAATTAATTTAATTTTAACCAAAAATTAAAACTTAATTATACCAATTTTCATGCACCAGGTATTCCCAATATAGTTCGTCGGTACATCAAACTGAAATAATACGAAGAAAACCGAAGTTACATTTTTTATATTCAATATAAATGCATTTGTGTTATTTTACAGAAAAAAAATCAAAGGTTTAATTAGTATATACAAATTAATAGGTTCCTAGGGGAATATGACTATCAATGTACTTATACTTTATGAATTTTAATTTCGTTATTTGAGGAAATATATGCAGAAGTATGCAATCATATTAAGCGTCATTAAGACAAAAGTAATCATGAAATATTCCCTTGATACCCAAAATCTCGGATTATTTATACGAAAGCAAACAAATTAAATAAATGTAAAACTATTATTATACCATCCCAACTGTCATTTTTTAGAAACATCCGTCTCTAAAACTAATTAGAAGACTCGACTTTTTCTAGTTAATTGCTAGAATTGACCTCTGTGAGAACAGGTCTTCAAAATATTTATCACGGCCAATATCTACAAAAAATCAGACAAGCAGTGTATTTAAATAAATGTAACTCATTGTAACTCAATGTTGTTTAATATTTCCTGAGAATAAATATTTTAAATCTCCACAGTGTTAAAGGTCTAAAGGGTTTCGCAACATACTGAATAACATATATGTATTTCCGAGTAAATGATTTGATAATTCAAGTGAAAAATCTTATCAGTCAGTAAGAAGGAGGCAGTCAAGGTAAATTACACACACAGGGAGTGAGACTCGACCAAAAGGAGTCGAGTTTCAAAGTGAAGAGACAATGAGACGTCCATTTACTGGAAGCTAACATGTTTGCTCAAAGAAATTCGAAAGTACGATTAATATTTTTAGATATAAGTAGGCTCAGCTGATATAAAAATCCAAACTCATTGAGCGACGGGCAGTCACAGAACGGTAAATTAAGATAGAGCTTTCACCGTGACTTCTTCAGGTAAATGAAGTAATTTTGAACGCCACTGCTGGAAATAACCTGGCACGGGTATGGAATGAATCCTAGGGCTGAAGAAGATGTAAGGAACTACGTCTGAACAAAGCAGTAGATTTGCACAGAGCAACGGGTTCAATTTTACCTAATGCGCAGTTCAAACACCATCAAATGTGTAGATGGACTTGGAATATCCTGGAAGAAATACAAACACAGCCATAGGAGTGTATAAGAGATAGATATGAGCAGAGAAAAGTTTTAATGACTTTCTAGGAAGTTAGTACGAAGGTTTCCTCAGGGTGTTAAAATTACGGCTTCTCTTTTGGGGTTTGTTACGAAGATCAAATTAGTTCTCAATTTCACCTCAGTTCCGAGAGGCGTTTTTAGGTCGCAATGTTGAACCAAACTACAGGTTAAACGAAGATTCACTTCAAAAAGTGAACCAGGAGATAGACCGTTAACAATTCCCAGGAGTAATTAATTAATAATTTGAAAAAAACGCGAGATGTCTGCACGGAAAAAAATATTTTGAAAAAAAAAGAATTTAAAAGAGTCAATGGAGATACATCTGAAAAAGGATCGAGAAGGTGGAAGAAAGTTTAGAATATTTAGAAAAAAAGGAATTGTGGTTTAAGAAAAAATCAGGATTCATAGTATAAAAAGGAAGTCAGCAATAAAAAGGAAAGCCTTTGGGAAGATATAACAACAAGACTTTTTCATCATACGGAAAAACAAGTAAAATTATTTTGGAAATGTGATTGCTGAATTAATGGACTAAGTAGCTAGGGCACAGTAGAATTACACCAGTCAAGATGGGAGAGTGGGTTGGAGGATATCCGAGGAAGTCATCTTAACACCCTGTGTTAGGACAGAGGAAATGTGAACTCAGAAGTAGGCGTCACGTAAATGGACAAACAAAAAGTGTGATAGAAAACGTGTGTGTACGTATTTTATGTATTCCCACGCATGTTAAGTTAATTCCTTTCTTCGTTCATTTTTAAAATTCCTTTTATTAAATTTATAATACTACTGGACTAAAATTGCATTATCGACGTTCACAAAATATATTTTCTTTCATCATTGTACTTGAGTATTTTTTATCATATTTTATACTAACAATAAGTTTTGTGAATTAATTACAATACTCGCAATACCAGATTTTCATTATTTTTTTTATTACGATTCAAGAAGTGCCTACTGAGTAGCTATTTGGTAGACACTCTTTCACAAATTTAAAATCAGTATTGTAAATTCCTGAATTTTCTATCAATTGGAAGATACAAAAATTCATTTAAAATTGGTATTCATTTAGAGATATGAGAATTTTTATCAACATGTGATACCAAACTATTATATATGGCAATTGGAACAGACTGACTTCCATTTTAATCAATCTATTCGTTCATATTTTTTCTAATTCTTTCTTCTTATTTGGGGATAAGTTTGCTGTTATTGGCCTTTGAAAACTTGAGCTTGTTATACTAAAGCACTTATGCCTGCAAGAGGGACGAAAATTGACCATTCTAAGAAAAATGAAATCAACTTGATGAAAGTCAGGTATTGCCTTTGGTGTAGCTTAGTGAAAATTGGCTTAAATTTGACTTTGATACGGCCAAACCTAGGAACGCAAATGAGCACTGTCGACTGATAATGTCGACTATAAGGATAAATCGATCGTGCTATAATAAAATCTCCTGTGAAACCGAGAAATGTTTATTTACCTATAATCATCTCATCTATACATAAATATCGACAATATGAAACGATTACATGAAATAGCCTGTGTCCAATAATAAAGGTCATGAAAGGTAATAAGCTCAGGTGTAAGATGTGCCAGGAAATTTAAGTTTATACTATCCATGGTATAGCATTAACGGCACAAAGTCAAATATGAATACATAAATAACCTTTTCTATGATTCTAAAATGCGACCATCAGAAAACTCAAAAGCCAAAATACGTCTCTAAAAATAAGAAAGGATCGATTATAAGAGTTGAAATAAAAAATACATGACAAAGGCCAATAAAAATATAGTGCTGAACATTATAAGCGCATGTTGTGCATGAGTCCACCGCAGTAACTTATAATTCGATTTTATCCCGTAAAATTACTGATAATACTTTTACTATTCTAGATGACACGCTGTCTCTGTCAGACCAAGGTGTTGTTGATATTGTCGTGTGAAATTAACAGGATTAGGGTTAATTTAGTGGTATAAGTCCATGATATTATTCTTATAACAACTTGTGCAAAACTCACCAAAACAAAAACAGTCATCATCAGGGCCTGAGGATGACGTTTTAGAAGTTGAAACTGGCGTCGTGTTACCAAATTTTGATTTGGGGTATTCCGTAAAATTTTTTACAAGAATAAAACTATCGATATTGACGGATGGATTAAATGCAGCTCATATTCCGGTGCACTCAGTGTCAGATGGCACGTTAAGTATCCACTCATTATGTTCGAGGAATAATGCGCCCATTTTATTAGACGCACAACAGTAGAAACCTTACACACCCAAACTTCCAAATTACTGCGATCGTCGAACGGGTACTGCGATTCTCGAAACCCACTTACATCTTCATGATTACGTTTATTTGCGATAGTGAATTTGGCGACTAAGAGCGGAGTTTGCTGAATGACACGAAATGAAGGGAAGTAAATGTAGATGTCATGAGAAAGGGAGAAGGAAGAGGTAAGGACATGGGTTGGTAGGGGGTTGATGGGTGGCGAGGGTGTCACATTTCGAGAAGGAACCAGGAAGAGAAAGACGAGGCAATGTCGGAACGGCGATCGAGAGGGAACGCCGTCCGTTGTGATCGAGGGGGTGCAGGGGGAAGTGATAGAGAGGAGAGAGGGGAGGGAGGGCTAGGAGGCGTGCGTCTGGCGTGCCTGGGAGATGGGAGAGAGAGAGAGTGGAAGAGATCTTTTAGATTGGAAACAAAGTAGTTTTCACGTGAGCAGACGTCTCGGTGCCCTCAGAAGACGTCAGAAAACACTTTCGGTACAAAGAAAAGGAATACCAGCTGCGTGAAGGAAAGAGAAAAGGCGTATCTTAGGGGGGGGAGATGATGGGGAAAGAGGGAAGTTTTCAGAAGCAAAGGGGTCATTCCCCCCTGAAATCTAGGTCATGATTTCAGTGCAAAAATGAACACGAAATGGAGGTGACATACCTGACGAAATGGAATTGGCATTTTCCGCGAATACAATAAAAGTGAAAAAATTACAAAAACAGATATCGGATAGGGATTGTGTACGTGGGAGAGATCTGAGAGTATCTTCGAGAGATCTGAAAGACAGAGAGTAATATATCTGAGAGTAATTTTTCAAACAAAGTGATACGCATGTAAACGTGTGAGTACCCAAATTCCTGTTTTTCCAATTGCCTATTTTTTTCTTTGGACAAATTTTTCAAAAGTTTGATCGAAATTCATGGCCAACATTTTCGCTTGGTCCATTTCTTTATGCGCTGACGAGGAGCGATAATGTAAATATTGAAAAGATTGACCCATTTCAACATGGCGAAGTGGAAAATTTTTAAACCTTTGAAGGAATCATTGATTTCGTAACTTCGGTGGGTGATTTCCTTCGGTACTTCACATCTTCGTGGCAATCTCGTTTCAACTCCAATCGTTGCACACCCTGGTGGGAACAATTTCAAAATCGGAATAATTTCACAAAATGGCCATTCCATAAATCTCGAATTTTCAAAAAGAGCTCTCTTATTCCCACGGAAAGACGGTATAAAATGCCTTCCACGTGGGCAATTAGGGGCATTTATCTCGATAATCTGCCATTGGCCAATTGACTAGTGATAGACGGAGTTGGAAATGTTGAAAGAAAGTGCAATTTTCCCAGGCGAGTCGAGGTGAAATTATGATGAAGGCAGGGAGGACTCACTGAAATCGCTCGAATTCCAGTTAGAGGCTTGCCAATAACGCCAATCAGAGGTATTTCCATAGTAAAATAGGTGCTGATTGCTGCGACATGGAACTTATCAGCGCCGTTGTTTCCAAGAAATCTACCGAATGATAACTTGCGTGATCCTCCATTTACACATAAAGACGAGCAAATCAGGGGATTGCATGAGATATGTAAGGTCGATATGTCAGAGTGATCGATAAGACATTATGACGTAAAATATTTCTAGCTTTAATTTCCTGGGCAAACAAATCCCTTAAAACTACGAAAGATCTATCAACCGCAGGGTTGTGTGACAGAGAGCTCTTTTCAAATCCGCAGCGAAACGACTGAAGCATTTCAGTTTGACCTTTCTTTGCGTTATCATCGATTTGTCGATTATCACGAAGCTAAATATACCACCGCAGCACCTAATCTCACCACTGCATCATTATTAATCGTTATATGCATTACGAATATTATGTTTTCGGAGCACAACTCATTCGATTGGATATGTAAAAGTACGATCACTAATACAATTAGACGGATCTCCGTTTGAAAATTTTAAGAAAAATGTAACCCATTTCGGGTTTCCTAGGTAATATTACTTTAGTATAAATTAGATATTTTAAAAAATGTATGCCATGAAGGTAAACAGATACTTTAAAAGGGGATAATATGTGCGAGATATACAGTGATCGAATTTTAATCACTATATAATGATACACACACATTTTGTCCACTCTGTTGCTCAATTAGACGTTTTCTGATAACTTTCATTTATGTTTCCAGGTTATGAAGAATATCTTAACCTCTTCCAAACGTCATCCATATTGAAAGTTGTCTTATGATAAAAAAAATTAAAACCTATAACGAGGAATGAACATATAATAGGGTACCTATTAAAAATTTAATATTTTGCTATATAGTTTGACACTTCAGAGTTTCGCAATCACAGAACATTCTTGTATCCTATGTCGCAATGGGTTACAATCCTGATCATCCACATTCGAACCGCAAATTGATCTTTTTTTAGAGGTCTAAAGATAAAAAAACAGCTAGAAAAGTGAATTTGATCACTCAGAGAAAAAATTGCAATTACTTCAGACGGATCCGCCACCAGTCGAGAACTCCAAGACGGCAAAGAACATATTCTCGAGTGTTCCGAACCCATGAGACGTTTCCCGCAAAAAGGAACACATCTCAACGACGGGAAACAAAAAGAAGGCTCAGGAAATGATGGATAAATCGTGTGCAGAACGCGGGGATAACGGTAAAAAAAATGAGATTCGCGCACAAAAAGAAACGGGAGAGGGAAAAGGGTAGGGGGATGAAGAATGGACAGATAAAACAAATATTTATGCAAGTACTCGAGGTAAGCATTCGATGAATTTAA